>LR812533.1:2934676-3222176 GCA_903798195.1 Danio kyathit
TCATTATTATTATTAATAATAATAATAACAATAATATTGATGATGATAACAATAATGATAATAATAATATTAACAAAAATAACAATAATAATAATATTGATAATAATAATGTAATAATAATAATAATATTGATAATAATAATAATATTATTGATAATAATTATAATAATAATAATAATAATAACAATAATAATATAATAATAATGATGATGATAATAACAACAACAACAACAACAACAACAATAATAATAATAATAATAATAATAATAATAATAATAATAAGAAGAAGAAGAAGAAGAAGAAGAAGAAGAAGGAGCTTTATTGCCAGGTATATATACACATACAAGGTATTTGTTTTTGTGACAAAAATTTTCACAGTGAAACAGAATGACAGTGATAAAGACGAAACCTGCAAAAACAATAAATAAATAAAAGCGCAAATAAATAAATAAATCAGTAAATAAATCTATAAATTCATGCATAAATAAATCAATAAATAAATAAATATGAAAATAAATAAACAAATATATATATATATATAAATCCACAAATTCCTGCATAAATAAATATATAAATAATTAATAGTGCGGGCAGATAAATAATTAAATAAATTACACAACAATTAATGTTGGGAAAATAAGAAAATGCTAAACTGAAAGTTGATTTATTTTTACAAACGTTTATTTCAAGAGTTCACACTTAGCTGATGATTGATTATAAAGCTTGTTCGGCATGCTGTCCCAGGAGAGAGCCCGGAGCCAATAAGATCCTCGAGCCCGGGGCTCCTCCTGTTTGCAAGGCGAGAGGGGAGTTTGAGCTTGGGTAGATCTCGAGAACTCCCCTGCTGGAGTAGCTAATGAACAGATAGTGATTGCTCTTAAGAGATAACTACTTACTAGGAGCATGTCTATGGTGCTGATTTAGATTAGTCAATTAACTTAAGTTGAATGTTTTTGGACGGTGGGAGGAAATTGGGAAACCCGGGGGAAACCAACGTGAGCACGGGCAGAACGTGTAAACTCCGCACAGAAACGTCGGCTGGCTGGCTAAGGACTAGAACCAGTGACGTTCTTGTTGTGAGGCAACTGTGCTAACCACTAGGTCACCGATCTAGAAAAGGAGGAGGAGTAGGGGTGGAAGGGGGGATTCTTCAAAATGAAGATGGCTGTGATATGGAACTTAGGGTATTTATAGTGGCTTAGGAATCGTCTGATTGGTGAATCATAAATTGGATAATGCGGGACCAGCTGCAAGCAATCATAAGCACGTGATCCTCTCCAAATTAGTTTATAAATAAACTTCACTTATTTTAGAACGTATGTCTTACGTGAGTTTTAAGCAAACTGGATGAACTAAATTGGCCGTAGTGTATGAGTGTGTGTGTGAATGTGAGTGTGTATTGGTGTTTCCCAGTACTGGATTGCGGCTCGAAGGACATCTGCTGTGTAAAACATATGCTGGAATAGTTGGCAGTTCATTCCGCTGTGGCGACCCCTGATAAATAAGAGACTAAGCTGAAGGAAAATGAATGAATGAGTTTTGATTTCATGTGCACTTTAAAGTAGCTCTGTTGACCCCAATATAGGCAAGCCAAAAGCAACAACAGAATCACACAAAAAAAATGTAGAAATAAAATCTGTCCAGCAAAAAAAGACAATGATCGGCCTGCAGGGGGCAGCCTCTGCTCTCAGACAGGCTGTTTCTCCCCCCTCCTGTCTTTTTTTTTCCTTTTTGAGAAAAGGAAACTATTAATTCCTCCACAGGGAAGCATTAATAGCCCTCAGACATGAAGGAGTAGAGGAAGATAAGCATTGGGTTTCCATTTTCTTCTTCCATCCCTCACCCTCGTTTATATTTGTTTTGTATAATTCCTATTTGGGGTGTCACAGTGGCTCAAAGGTTAGCACTGTCGTCTCAGTCCCGGCAGGGCCAGTTGGCATTTCTGTGTGGAGTTTGCATGTTCTCTCCGTGTTGGTGTGGGTTTCCTCCGGGTGCTCCGGTTTCCTCCATAGTCCAAACACATGCGCTATAGGGGAATTGATTAACTAAATTGTCCGTGTGTGTGTGGGTGTGTGAACGTGAGTGTTTACGGATGTTTCCCAGTACTGCGTTGCGGCTGGAACGGCATCCGCTGTGTGAAAAATATGCTGGAATAGTTGGCGGTTCATTCCGCTGTGACAACCCCTAATGAATGAAGAGACTAAGCTGAAGAAAAATGAATGAATGAACTATTTCACATAACCAAGCTTTTACTTTATATTCAGCATAGCTCTCAGTGACTCTGCAGACAGAATGGTTTCTTTTGTACTGATGTTTTAACAGATCTAAAAGTGTTTTATGAGACCAGGCTAGTTGTACAGTTGAAGTCAGAATTATTAGTCCTCCTGTTTATTTGTTTTCCTCAATTTCTATTTAAGAGAGAGCAGATTTCTTCAACACATTTCTAAACATAATAGTTTTAATAACTCATTTCTAATAACTGATTTATTTTCTCTTTGTCATGATGACAGTAAATAATATTAGACTAGATATTCTTCAAGACACTAGTGTTCAGCTTAAAGTGACATTTAAAGGCTTAACTAGGTTAATTAGGGTAAAGTTAGGGTAATTAGGCAAGTAATTGTATAACAGTGGTTTGGTCTGGAGACAATCCAAAACTAATATTGCTTAAAGGGGCTAATAATATTGACCTTAAAATGGCTTTAAAACAATTAAAAACTGCTTTTATTCTAGCCGAAATTAAACAAATAAGACTTTCTCCAGAAGAAAAAAATATTATAGGAAATACTGTGAAAAATTCCTGAATATGTTCAACATCATTTGGGAAACATTTGAAAAAATAAATAAATAAATAAAATAAATAAAAACAAAATCCCAAGAGGGTGAATAATTTAGACTTCATCTTCTGTTGTTGTTTCTCTGCGTGTCACTGATTTCACTTGTTAATGGGTATTCATCATTAAAGAGCCCCAATTATGCATTAAAAAAGGTCATATTTTGGTTTTAGGGTCTCCAACAACAGTCTGATATGCGTGCAAGGTCAAAAACACATTCATGGTCTTATAATATGCATTTATTTTTACCTAATTATCCCAGCGACTCCCATATGATTTGTTCAGCGATTCATTTGTTCCCAATAGTGATGGGTTGTTCTTGAACGATTCGTTAATTTTGAACGAATCTTCAATATGACTCGGGAACTACGAGTCCTCTCAGGAAATGATTCGTTCATCCGCGCGTGCGCACATTTGTGCAGGTTTCGTTCATTTTTCAAGTCTTTTGAGTCATTCATCACGGAAAGGCAGAAGTTAATCATTAGCGTTTAGAGCCGGTGTCATGAGAAATCGGGTCCCCCCTGCAATCGAGTCCGCTTAGGTCGTCTGCATTTAATGCCTGATCAAAAGTGCTTTTTATAGTCAATATTATTATTATTATTATTAATTATTATTATTATATTATATAATACTATTATTAACTTTATTTTAACAACACCTATCATATTAGTAACATTATTTTAACAACACTTATCATATTAATAACATTATTATCTGTAAGTACAAGTTAAAGACTTGCATAGTTAAAATAATTGAAACGTTCTAAACATTTAATGAAGCCTTTTTGATGTTTTTATGTATTTATATGTAACATTATATATTTACATAAGAAATGGTAGCAAGTTTATCTAACATAAAAGCACGAAAGACGAATTCTCCATGCCACAACACATGCCACATTATATATATATATTAATCAGGCGCTACAAACTATACCTAATACAACTCCAGTGAACCAATAGGATCACCCAGGGTCTTAGGCGGACCCAATTGTCAGGGGGGACACGATTTCTCATGACACCGGAAAGAGATTTGATCCGTTCATGTCTCGAGTCCTCTATCGAGTTTGAGTCATTCGTTCATCACGGAAAGGCAAGCCAATCATATGCGTTTAGAGCCGGAAACAGATTTGATCCGTTCATGACTCGAGTCCTCTATTGGGTTTATTATTATTATTATTTACTATTAATATTATTATTATTATTATGTGCATTTCTGATCTTAAACTGTAGCTCCACTGTACACTGCAACGAGAACCTCAGTCAGTAATACTTATGTAAAACAGAATTTTTGTTGCATCATGGATCATATTTTAGACTTTATAATTTATTTAATAACTCATCTCATATGCTTTCTTTCATGTTATGTGACAAAAGAACGAATGACTCGTTCTTGAATTGATTCATTCATTTCGCACATGCGCACGTTTTGTAGTGCGGGAGAAGATTGAGAAGATTAGTTCATTTTTCGAGTCCTCTATCGGGTCCTCCATTAGGCCTAGTAGCCATAGCCAATCATATGCATTTAGAGCCGGAAAAGGAATTGATGCGTTCATCTCCCGAGTCGTTCAACACGTGAAAGACAGAAGCCAATCGTATGCATTTAGAGCCGGAAAGAGATTTGATCCGTTCATTTCTCGAGTCCTCGGGTCTGAGTTATGTCTCTTTACAATCGGTCACGTGATGAACGAACCAGAAGACTCGAAAGGTATGCTAATCATGGCTCCTTTCAGCTCAGCAGGTAAACAATGAATTATTATTTTCTCCCTCTTATAGCATTCTATTGATGACTTGTTTGTAGTGTGATCAACATTGGGCTACTTGTAGATGTGTTTGCAAGCAATTCGTAACATTTTATTAATATTTTGGCAAATTGAACTAAATGAACGAAATGACTCGAAAAAAGATTCGTTCCCTCACACTTCAGAGCACAGCGTCTTCGTGACATGATTCAACCGGGATCTGCTGCAGTGTTTGTCTTCCTCTTCTTCTTTCTACAGTGTTTGTGGGCGGGGCCGGCAACAAATGGGCGGGGCTTGAGTTCTGTATCAATATCACACCGACATGGCTCAAGACTCATTACAGTGGCGATTCATTCAATACACTAGGAGTCGACTCTTTTATAGATGAATCAATAGTTTTAAACACTGTCCACTTTCAGATTTAAGCCTTAGCTGGATATTTCACTTCACTTAGAGCTGTGTTACACACTGCATGGAAGGTCATTTTCAAAAACCCATAATAGGGGCTCTTTAACACCCAATCCTTTAATTGCATTAATGTGCTGTGTGGACGACACAAACAAGACAAGTTTGCCAGATGTTTACTGTAAAACACAAAAACACTGTAATCATTCATTCATTCATTTTCCTTCAGCTTAGTCCCTTATTTATCAGGGGTCGCCACAGCGGAATGAACCGGCAACTTATCCAGCATATGTTTTACACAGCAGATGCCCTTTCAGCTGCAACCCAGTACTGGGAAACACCCATACACGGTCATTCCCACACACACACACACTCATACACTACCGACAGCTTATTCAATTCCCCTATGTGTTTGGACTGTGGGGGAAACCGGAACACCCGGAGGAAACCCACGCCAACATGGGGAGAACATGCAAACTCCACACAGAAACGCCAACTGACCCAGCTGGGACTTTAACATTGACTACGTCTACATGGACATCAGTAATCGAATTATTTGCCTTAATCTAATTAGGACAATTATAAGATTGAGGCGTTTACATGAGATGCTTCTTGAATGTTTCTTTCATAATCCCGTGTTATAGCACATAATTTGATTAGTATCATTGCGTCACCGCGCTATCCACGTTTCCTCCGGATTTTCATGTAATTTTGGTTGTTTCATTCTTAATTTGTCGACTTTAACTGCAGTTTGGCACTTTTACTTTCATTCGGGAACATTTCATGCATGCCCCCCGTGACAAACGAGATATTGGACGCAACTATAAACTGCTGGAAGAGTGTTGAAAGTTCATACCGCATGCTGAATGGAAGAAAAAAAAACCCTCCGCATTTCACGATGCAGGTGTCTGTGGTCTGCACTGACTCGGTAGGTGCAAAAAGTGTCAAACAGCCATGTGTGTGTGTGTGTGTGTGGACTAGTGATGCGCGGATGGCGGTTAAATCCGCGGGCACTGCGGATAATCCGCGGGTCGGGCGGGTCGGGTAATAAAAAAAAATACATTATGATTAGTTGCGGGTGGGTCGCGGGTAGATGTAGCGGGTCATAGCAGTTGACCAGCAAAAAAGCAGAGAGCGGAGTTCGCAGAATATGAAGATGAGAGATGCCCAAAATAATGAATGAAGTGCAAGCGTACTGTGCTAACTTCAGTTAGAGTCATCAGAGGAAAATCTGCTATCGTTCTGGGAGAAACAAGATCGCTTATTTACACGACTGCAGCGCCTTGCAAGGAGAAGCTTGTGCATTCCTGCAACAAGCGGTTCGCGCGAACGCTCATTTAGTGCAGCCAGCCGTGTTTTGGAGGCGAGGAGGAATCGCCCGAATCCAGGCACAGTAGATGCTATTCTGTTTTTGCACAGTGTTAAGAAAAGGGCCAAGTACACACAACATAGCTGCTGTTTAGGCTGAAGGGACGCCGTTTTTGTTCTCTTTTTCCTGTGTATGTTAAAGCTGAATCTGCTGTTAATAACGAACGATCCACTGTGACCTAAGTTGCAGGAGAGGGGAAATAGTGTGGCCGCTTGCCTGCTTTTACGGGAGTTGTAGTCCATAGCGAGGGGCATTGTGGGTAGTGTAGTTCGACACGCATGCTGTGTGATGTGAGCTCTCGCTGTGTGCTGTGCGTGCGGTGAATTAGAGGGAGAAAGTTTTATCCGGTTTTGTTTTATGTTTACTTCAGTAATTCCACCCGGGAGCTGTTTTGCACTGTGAACCTGAAAACACTGAAATAAGTAAAAGAAGGGCATGCATCGAGTACTTTTGTCCGTCTCATCATTTGCTCGAGCATGAATTAACGAGCTGTTACTCTGCCGCCGGACATTGCGGAGAAAGTTACACCTATCATCATGCTTAAAACAAAGAATTTGAATTATTAAAGTGGCGATCGGGTGCGGGGCGGGTGCGGATATATATATCAGATAAAATAATATGTGCGGGCGGGTGGCGGGTGGATGATTAGAATGAAGGAGCGGATTCGGGTGACATTTGAGCGGATCCGCGCATCTCTAGTGTGGACTATCCTGTCGCAAAACGCGGCGAAAAGTCCTACATGACGTTAATAGTTCGATTAAGGTGTTTACTTGTAAATCGGCATACTCCACATATCTTAATTCGATTTCTCTTCAGTTCGATTATGACCTTAATCTGATTAAAATAATCAAAAATGGCTGTTTACATGGTAGACTCTTAATCAGAGTATTGTCATAATCGAATTATTGGTGTCCATGTAAACGTACTCATTTATAAGATGGGTATACGGGTTTACTTTATTTTCTTATCACTTTGTACAGTGTATACATTTGGGCCACAAACAATCTTTTCTGTTTTTTTTTGGGGTGGGGGGGATGTGGAGCATAAAGGCCATCAGTGCGGCGTATTAATAGCCTTTCACTCCGGCTCTGCTGTTTGAATGAATTCCAGCATTCTCTAGGGGCATTTCTGAGTGGGACGCTAGTATGCAGATTCTGCAGTCCACCTCCATCTGCAGTGCCAGTGCCAGCGGAGACCGAGAAAACAGCCCTTTGATGCTCTCCTCTACATGGTATTGCAAAAATCTGATATGGCAATATTTAGTTTTTCCTGCAATACACAGTTGAAGTCCTGATTAACCCTCCCCCACCCGGTATATTTATTCCCTAATTTCTGTTTAACGGAAATAATTTGTTTTCAACACATTTCTAATCATAATAGTTTTAATAACTCATTTCTAATATCTGATTTATTTTCTCTTTGCCATGATGACAGCACATAATATTTGACTAGATATTCGTCAAGATACTAGTAATCAGCTTAAAAGTGCCGACATTAAATCTCTCAAAATGTTTTACTTATTAGGTCACTAGCCTGTTTGACTTTCTCACATGGTCGCCTAAAAACCCTCACTTGCCTAACTAACCCAATTAACCTAGTTAAGCCTGTTTAATGCCGCTATTATTTTAATTGTACTATACTAAGTGGATATTAAATGTGTTATTTGGGAACAACTTCAAGCATATTAATTGTTATTTTATATGTACTTAAGATTAACTTTAAGCTATTTGAAATATGTTGTAATATATTTAGTTGTGTTAAAATGGACATACTTTAAGTACAATTAAAGTGTACTTTTAAAAGTGTATTTTATTTAAAGTGCATTAAATGATATATTTGAAATACAGTTAAAGTGTATTTTTAACACAGCTGAAGTATATTTTAAGTTCAGATAAAGTGTATTTTTAGCCCAGCTGCAGTGCATTTTAAAACCAATTAAAATATAGTATAAGCCCAGTTGAAGTATACTTTAAGTTCAGTTAAAGTATAATTTAAGCACAGCTGCAGTGCATTTTAAAACTAGTTAAAGTATTGTTTAAGCTCAGAGGAAGTATATTTTAAGCCCAGTAGAAAAATATAGTAAGCTTCACATTAATGTGTTATTACTATACTTACTATACATTTATAGAGTGCTACAAGACCTACTGTATTTCAACAATAATTAACAAAATTATTCAGAAGCATGTATTTTAAGTGAAGTTTATTTATAAACTAATTTCGAGAGGATCACGTGCTTATGATTGCTTATCCAATTCATGATTCACCAATCAGATGATTCCTAAGCCACTATAAATACACTAAGTTCCATATAACAGCCATCTTCGTTTTGAAGAATCCCCCCTTCCACCCCTACTCCTCCTCCTTTCCTAGATCGGTGGCCCAGTGGTTAGCACGGTTGCCTCACAGCAAGAACATCACTGGTTCTAGTCCTTACCAAGCCAGCCGACGTTTCTGTGCGGAGTTTACACGTTCTGCCCGTGCTCACGTTGGTTTCCCCCGGGTTTCCCAATTTCCTCCCACCGTCCAGAAACATGCAACTTAAGTTAATTGACCAATCTAAATCAGCACCATAGACATGCTCCTAGTAAGTAGTTATCTCTTAAGAGCAATCACTATCTGTTCATTAGCTACTGCAGCAGGGGAGTTCTCGAGATCTACCCGAGCTCAAACTTCACTCTCGCCTTGCAAACGGGAGGGAGCCCCGAGCTCGAGGATCTTATGAGCTCAGGGCTCTCTCCCGGGACAGCATGCTAAACATGCTTTATAATCAATCATCAGCTAAGTGTGAACTCTTGAATGACATTAAAAAATATGCTGCAAAAGTACAATACAAACACAAATAGCTGCACGGTTTTTGAATGCTTGATAACTATAATTTTCAACTTTTTTAATTGATGGTTAACATTGTATAACAGTGTGAAGTAAAATATTTTGAAATACAGGCTAAAGCACATGCTCATTTGCAGTACCTAAAATTTGTTTTTTATGTCTAAAACAATTAAAAATAACTAGGGCTGTCAAAATTAGCGCGTTAACGCACGCGATTAATTAGAAATATTTAACGCTTGCTCCGGCCCTGCGTGTGTTTAATGTGCAAAGAAATATGGATAAGACCAAGAAAGCTCTTTTAGAAGGAAAGTTTCAGTATAAAACAATTAAGGTCGCATCAACAGGCTCTTCAGCGTTTCCTCCAGAGTTTCATGCAATTTCAGGCTTTCCATTTTTAATCTTTAGACTTTAACTGCAGTTCACTTTCATTTAGCAACATATTGTTCATGCCTCGTGACAATTATTAGATGAAAATATGAAGGACTGCTGGAAGAATGCTGTATTAATGGAATTTGATACCGCATGGTGAACGGAAAGAAAAAAACTCTGCATTTCGGGACTCGGGTGGTCCTTTAAGGTAATCAAAAATCGATCCAGCCACGGGCCCATCAAGACTCACTCTCATTTCATCAGTCCATAAAACCTTAGAAAAATCAGTCTTGAGATATTTCTTGGCCCAGTCTTGACGTTTCAGCTTGTGTGTCTTGTTCAGTGGTGGTCGTTTTTCAGCCTTTCTTACCTTGGCCATGTCTCTGAGTATTGCACACCTTGTGCTTTTGGGCACTCCAGTGATGTTGCAGCTCTGAAATATGGCAAAACTGGTGGCAAGTGGCATCTTGGCAGCTGCACGCTTGACTTTTCTCAGTTCATGGTTCAGTTCTCAGTTTATTTTGCTCCTTGGTTTTTCCACATGCTTCTTGCGACCCTGTTGACTATTTTGAATGAAACGCTTGATTGTTGGATGATCACGCTTCAGAAGCTTGGCAATTTTAAGAGTGCTGCATCCCTCTGCAAGATATCTCACTATTTTTGACTTTTCGGAGCCTGTCAAGTCCCTCTTTTGACCCATTTTGCCAAAGGAAAGGAAGTTGCCTAATAATTATGCACACCTGATATAGGGTGTTGATGTCATTAGACCACACCCCTTCTCATTACAGAGATGCACATCACCTAATATGCTTAATTGGTAGTAGGCTTTCGAGCCTATACAGCTTGGAGTAAGACAACATGCATAAAGAGGATGATGTGCTCAAAATACTCATTTGCCTAATAATTCTGCACTGCCTGTACATTAAAATTCAAACCAACACATTTAGGTTGCACTTTAAGTATGTTATTTGTGCTAATTGTGCTTTAAACATACTATCTACATTTTAAGTAGATTTGTAATATTTTTAAGAGCACTTCATTTTCACCTGGGAACAGCACCTTTAGAAATATGTCTTCTGACTAAAATGGTGTCAATACTTATTTCCCCCATTGTAGAGCGAGAAGTCCAACACTCAACAAAGTAAAATAACCGGCCATCTGAAGGCCACTCGGAGCTACTGTATAAACATTGGGCATGTTGTTTTTTAATCTGATCATTTCAAAGTCTCACATAAATGTGATTTTTAATGTATAGATTAGCATGTAGGCGAGTCTGTTATCAGCTGTGCTGTTGCGTATGTAAACATGCTCATTGTATCTTTATTCTGCCATCAGTAATTTACTGCTTCTTCTGTGTTTATATCTTGTTGATGTCTGGAATCAAATCACTGTCTTATCTCAATAACAATGCAGGAAATGTTTTCAAGCTCGTTCACTGGCCACACCAAGCCTCGGGGCTAAACTTCATTAGTATTTGTTTTTCTTCCTCTGTTTTTCTTCTTTAACCATCCCACCGATCTTGCAGGTGAACTTAATAACTGCTAATGACGGTGATCTGCTATTGATTTTATATTATCGATTGTGGTTTCTTAGTAAATTGCACTATCTTGCTTTAAAAACATGTTGTATAATAAGCACTTTGATCACTTAATTCAATTTAGAAACACAAACATCAAGAATCAGCACACGTTTCTCAACAATGGTGACATGCTTCATGCTGCAGTGCATTCTGGGAGCATCATACAAAACTCATCAATGCATTTGAGCATGCACTGCGGCGAGGAAAGTGTCACCATTGTTGAGATTCAGATATATTTTGGAAGCGTTTCAGATGTTTTAAGACCTGATGAAAGCACTTCTGGGTCTCATCCTGTAGATGACAACATTGCATTTAGTTTTAAACGGAATCTATGATTAAAATCTTCTTTTGTAAGCTGTTTGGACAGAACTGTGTGTAGGTATAGTGTGTCCACAGTCATATTGGGGTGATATAAACACAATAGGTCTCTTTTTTATAATTTCCTGACATTAAAATAGGATCTAAACCCCTCCCATTTTGAGGCCCGCCACAACGTCATGTAGGAGTGTGGTTTTCCCCGCCCACCAAACTGATTGACAGACGCATATTAACATGTCTTCGTAGTAACGCATATAATCATATCAACAAGACAGGACAGGTGCAAAGCAACGGGATTAAAAGATCTGTTCAGCTCTCTGTGATCATCAGTCAACATCAAATGCCATCAAGAATAAGTTTTGCAAGTTAAAACAGTGCATGTTTGTAATAAACACAGTAAAATCGATGTAATTCATCACCACAGCCGCATGTCAGTGCAATCATAAAAGACGCTTCAATCCTGGGTTGTGGATGTTAAATCAGGTTTATTTTGTACATTAACATAACGAATGTCCACACAGCAGTGGATATTAACGTGTATCCGGTCACATTTAATGACATTGTGTGTGACTCATTGTTGCAGAAAGGCTTGAATTAACTCCACGACAAATATATCAAATAACAGTAGAGAAAGTTCTTAAGCTAGATTTATACTTTCGCCTGGCGCTGCATCGAGCACCTCCGCTGACTGCGCATGCACCTCACGAAACGGACGAGGCTTTTATACTTGCTGCGTTCGCCATTGTGACATTCTTTAAAACGACAGGGGGCGGTCAAAAGGACCTGACCGTAAAGTCAGACGAATAAACAGAGAAGTAGGACGTTTCACGGAACTACGTCATGTCATTAATACCATTCAATATTTTAAAACGAATAATTTTTATTGTTTTTATAAATTATTTAATTATTTAAAGGATCTTTATAACCATTCAAGATTTTTTAAATCAAATTTGATGCATCACTTGCTTTTGTTCATATCTCGGACAGTTTTAGCTATTAAAGTTTATTAAAATATTAATGACAACAGAACATGGGTTACTCTACAAATATATTTTTTTTATTATGGCAAGAATAAAAGCAAAAAAAAGTACACTTAGGGCGTACTCACACTATGCTATCCCAACCGTGCCCAGGCCCGTTTCCCGGATTGTTTGAGAAGTGTGAGTGCTCTGAATCGGGCTCAGGCACGGTACACTTGGCCGGCCCTGGCCCGGTTGGAAGAGGTGGGCCTGAGCGCGGTTCACTTGGGCTCAGGCGCGGTACGCTTACAGTGTGATTGCAAGCGTGCTTGAGCCCGAAACTGAAAGCGAGACGTGACTTTTAAAAGGGACTGTTTGATATGGATTAAATAATCATTCGTACTTTTCAATGAACGCAAACTGTCGTAGATTATTAAAGACGCAGACCCCTCACTGCACGTCAGCTGCGCATTCAGCAAACTTCCTAATTCCTGCAGCAAGAGGACTTTATGATTGTTTATGAGCGTCAAAAGTGGCTGATCTGTTCGGCGAAATATTAGACTGCGTGTCACCGCATATCCAACGACTTAAACGATATAAAGAAATCTCCACTGTGCTGAGCGAGATCGCTTACTGAACAGCGCGTCATCGATGACGTAAGCACGCCCAGGCCCGAATGTAATGTGAGTGCGGGCCGTCGGGGGAGACGGGAGGGGGGACAAGCATGCTTTGGCCTGCTTCAAGGCAACTGTACATAGTGTGAGTACGGCCTTACTTAAAAATACTGATGTTTTTTTTTAGATTTAGCCCGCTCCACAATTCACACATTACTGTCTGGCTAGTTTCTGTCCTCTACTTATGCTAAAAAGGCAATAATGGTCCAACATTCCTGACCATTATCACCAATAAAGCCTAGAAAAACAGGACATCAGTATATTGTAAACAGATAGGTTCATATATTCCTTTCCACTTATTAAAGAAATAATTTGTTCCTTATTATAGTTTTGTAGCTATTAAATTGTTTTAAATTCAAAATTGTAATATATACATCAGTGTAAAACCTATGACTGCTGGATAAACTGTGATTGTGTATCTGGCTCTCCACTTTTACCATGGCCTCTTTTGACTTTAACAAACTCATCCCTCAGGTTTTTCCAAACCTTTTAACAAAAAATTTCCTCTTTTCCTACGTCTGTTGCAATTTCTAGCCAAGAATTATTGTTCATCAGGTTATCTGTATGAGCACGGGTCATAAAGATGTCTGTACAGTTGTACTGTTACAGAGAAAATCTCTTCAAAGTGTTTCATATTCAACTCAAATTAAGCGCGGGGCGCACTGTTCGCCGGAGTCTGAAAAAAATCCATGGGCTCCGCCGGCTGAAATAATGTTGCACGCACTCAAAGCGAACCTCTGCAAACTTCGCACACATTCGCAGCGCGCACTCAAGCGAACTATTGGACGCGTCGAGTATAAACAAGGCTTTACTGTAGTAAGGGATATCTACTTCATTCTTGTCTGTCACTGTGCTGTTTATCTACATGAAGGCTACAAACATTAGAGGGATCTCTACGGCTCTGACACGCATGTAGGAAAGGAGAAAGGGGAGAACCAGCTCGTTTGCATTAAAGTCACAGGCCACAAAACCGCTACAGTGTCCTAAAAGCTCAATTTTTTCAGATTTAAAAAGCTATAATAAATAATCAGATGGGTATTTTGAGCTAAAACTTTACAGACACATTCTGGAGACACAAAAGACTTATATTAAATCTGGAAAAAAGGGTAAAATAGGTGCCCTTTAAATAATGTTATGGAAATGTTATGCAAATTAAGTTATTTGATTTACATTTAGGCATTTAGAAGAGGCTTTTGTTTCTACAGGTGGTTTGTCAGGCCCACTCACCTGTGTGAGGCACACTGCATAAATGCACAATGTTTTTATTTTTCTCTCGTTAATTTCTCTCATTGACGATCTGGTCAGATGTAGCAGTTTTGACCACATTCGTATGCATCTGGAAAACAAAATGCTCCTTTGTAACAGCTCACAAAGACAATGCTCTCTTCAGTGTGCCACCATCTTTTATTTATGACCTCATTCTAGACTAGTGCTATTGTCATTTCAGTGTTGAAGTGTGTACACACACAGTTTTGAGTCATTCCCCTGAAAATTAAAAGAAACCAGTGTTTCGATTGCTATACACATTTTACTGTGGACAGCTGATGTGTGTGTATGTGATTTGGCACAAACAGTCTGGGGATGGATGACGAGTACATGCTTCACTGCGCTTTATTACAAATGCAAAACCCTGTACTCATCATTGCATTTTATATGAGATGGTGGGCTGGACTTATACGTAGAAAACAGCTTTATAGATAAAAATGTACCAGTGTGCTATATTAGGTAAGCTTATCTTTGTCTTAGTTCAGGGCCCGGTTTTTCAAAAGTAATCCACTAGGATTTTGAATAACGGATTGGATCATATCTTGAAAATGGGTTTTTCAAAAGAAAAAACGAATTAAATAATCGGATTTGATCACGTAATCCAATCTTGGTTTTGATCCGGATCAAACCTTTAGCTTGGGTTTTTCAGACCTTTTTTGTAGGATTTGGATCACTTTGACCAAAAAAATCTGGATTAAACTGATCCCATCAGAAGGGTGGATTCAGCGTGGATTTCATGCCCAAAATGTAATAAAACTTTAAAAACGTATTACATAATACTATATTTGGATCATGCAGCAGTATCTATTTATTCATAAGGTTTTATTTGTATTTGTTTATCCCTCAGGTAGGCTTTAACGTATTCAGCCTTTCAGTATAGGCCTACAGCAAAGTGGAAAGAGTTTGGCCTCATAAAATAATCCCCCAAACAGCTGTCAAAATTGACCAAAAACAATAAATTTCATTCCGTCACTAATTAATATATATATACTCATCACAATGTAAAATATTTTTGTTTTTAGAATATTTATTAGTGATGCATGCAATGATAACAGAATAACGTGCCCCACACAGGATTTTGCTTCTTGTTTATATACACTATGAACAGCAGCTACGCTAATTATTCTCCTTATTCTGTATTTCCACATGGGGGTACTCATCTCGAGGCTCTCAGACTATGCAGTGCCACTGATGCGATCCAAGACCAGCGACGAGATGATCCCAAGGTTTTCTGGACCAGGCCATATCCTGAGCAACTGCGGTCATCGTGGAGTGAGAACATGAGACTGACTCCTGTGACTCTCCAAGGACAGACGAGTCTTCGCTGAGGTTCAGCTTCCTGCGCCTAGACTGCAGCTCTGCACAAGACGTTTGGCCATAGGAGAAATGGTGTTGCCCAACTGAGCCAGGTTTCTCTCGAGGTTTTTTAAATCTTCACTTTGGTTCGTGCATGGTTCGTGATCTGTAGAGCTGCGCATCGATGGATTTGCTCTTCAGTGTTTGGACTCTCAGTAGTGAATATTAACCCACACTGAACTGAGCTAAACTGAACTGAACTTAATCTCTGAAAACTGAACTGACACTGTTTACATTCACTATAATCGCCCATGTGAATTGACATTGTATAAGCGCTATACAAATAAAGATGAATTGAAAAAGATGAATTGAATAACCAAAATAAAATGCAAAGAATGGCAATCACTGATTTTTGAAATCACTTTCAACAATTGCAAAAAGCGACTGAAAGGGCAGAAGCACAGCTTCATCTGGCAGAGGAACAACTGACTCTGACCAAACTGCAGCGAACCAAGGCCAGACTTGAGATTCGCCTCCTAAAGGTTACGCTCAGACAAGCTGGTCTCTCCACATCAGATGAGTAAGCCTGAAACTATTGTGGAGTTTTTGGCATTAAGTCTTTTTTGATTCAATACATCTATATTTGAAACAATTTTTAGTTTTTTTTTTTTTTTTTTTTTTAAATGTGTGAGAGAGGGGAAGGATCAGCATAGGACCTCAAGGCGGGAATCGAACTCGGGTCACTGTGAACACCAGAGTGCATGTGTCAGTGCCCTTTCCACTACGCCATTGGCACCAACACAAGTATTTGCTTTTTAATATACCCAGAGTTTGCACAGAGCCGGGAAAAACTGGGTTTTCCTATTGTGCACCTTGGGGGTCATTGAATAAATAGCAAAAAGATTTAAAATGGGATAAAATTGTGCCTTTCAGTGAATTTAAAGTGATTGTAAAGAGAGAGGTATTGAGAGTGGATGAAATGTTATGTGGTGGTGTTTTAAAATTGTTTAACTCTATGTGTTGCGTAGTTGAAAGTGCAAAGTATCAATAACAACAGGAAGACAAGGCGAGGAGCAAAACACAGGCTAGACTAGACAAAGAACGCTTAGAAATGTATGGTTTGGTACAGTTCAGTACGCTTTTATGGCCGTTTCCACTGTCAAAGGGTACCTAAAAGCGAACCGTAGTGTAGCACTTTTGGGTACCCTTTGCAAAGGGTACCTAGCACGACAAAAGGGTACCAAAAGGTGGAGCAAGATGCGCAGGTGAACGCTATTGGTTTAAAGAGATGCGTCACTCACCCATGGACAAGCCAAAATAAAAACAAAGGAACCGCCATGCTTTAAATACACAGCTGAGACATTACACCATAATGATATATACTAGGGTTGGGTCGATCGCTGATGGATGATAGACATCACGATGCTGAGCCGGCATCTCCGATCCTCTGCTCCGTCCCCCGTTGCAAACCCGCTTGTGAAAAACACACACTCAGGCCCCGTTTACACTAATACAGCTTAGTTTTAAAATGGCATTTTAGAGCAAAAATGATCCACATCCACACTGGCGTTTCATCTAGTGTTTCTGAACAGCCCTCCGTCCGCTGAAAACGCACATCATGTGACCACACCCACACACACAGCCACACACACACACACTACTGTCAAAAAAAACAAAACAAAAAATATTAATTTGTGGCTCTCCTTACTTCCGGGTTCAGCAATACTGCCGCTGTGGCTGGTGTATTCTGGGAAGAGAAAGGGCTAAGGGGTAGGATTGGGACTGAGCCTTAGTCACATCCATAACGCATGTTTATTTCCCTCTTTTATAATATAAAAGAGGTTTACAGATTGATTCTGATCTTACAACTCTGTGGTTAGTAGTTTTGGAAAATACAAACAGATGTTTCAATATAATATTAACTTATACTTTCTCTGTCAATATATGTGTTGTGTTTTTACTGCAATTGTCACATCCATAACGCTGGAATTGCTCACAAACCGCAGACACCTGGAGGAATAGTCCCAGACTCCCACCCAAAGCCTTTAACTGTTCACTGCTTGGTGAAATATTTAGCACAGAAAGTATAGCATTATTCCCTTCAGGATTTAAACCCTCGTCAGCTTTTCCTGATCTCAGCATCTCATCCTCAAGGGCTTTCGCCAAGTCTGAGGAAACGCCTTGAACATTAGACATGCAAGACAATCTGCATCTAAACAGCAGAAGGAGAACGAGGGTGGTTCAGTATTAACCAAAAAAATTACAAGCGTCAAATGTATTTTCAGCAACACTATTATAATAACTACTGCACACTATGAATCAATAGCAAATGCAGTAGTTAATTCATTATTTGGGCAGCATGGTGGTGCAGTGAGTAGCACAATCGCCTCACAGCAAGAAGGTCGCTGGTTCGAGCCCTGGCTGGCTATGTGGAGTTTTCATGTTCTCCCCATGTTGGCGTGGGTTTCCTCTGGGTGCTCCGGTTTCCCTAACAGTCCAAACACACGCGCTATAGGGGAACTGAATGAACTAAATTGGCCATAGTGTGTGAGAATGAGTGTGTATGGGTGTTTCCCAGTACTGGGTTGCAGCTGTAAGGGCATCCGCTGTGTAAAACATCTACTGGATAAGTTGACAGTTCATTCCGCTGAGGAGACCCCTGATGAATAAAGGGACTAAGCTGAAGGAAAATGAATGAATAAACAGTGATGAACAAAAGGCTATTAAAAGGGTGGACCTGAAATGACGAAAGATTAAAAAGCCTTGAAAAAGTAGACACTACACAGAGACGAGAGATTTGGACTTCCTGCTAATGTTGTGGCAGAGAGAGAATATTTTTATTCCCACAGCGATGCGCTCTGCCGGCCTTCATTCCCGAAACAAAATATTAAATACAACATCAGTGAGTGCCCTCTGACTTATCACACGGCCCTAAAACTGCAGTGGGAGATGGCAGAGTTGATGTTAGCAGCATAGGGTTATACTTATTATCTCTTCAGAGTTTTTATTCTCAGAAATGGCTAAAATAAAAACCGCTAAATTTTGCTATCTATAATCCCTAATAGGGGCAACCCAGTGGCGCAGTAGGTAGTGCTGTTGCCTCACAGCAAGAACGTCGCTGGGTCGCAGGTTCGAACCTCGGCTGGGCTGGGTCAGTTGGCGTTTCTGTGTGGAGTTTGCATGTTCTCCCTGGGTTCGCGTGGGTTTCCTCCGGGTGCTCCGGTTTCCCCCACAGTCCAAAGACATGCAGTACAGGTGAATTGGGTAAGCTAAATTGTCCATAGTGTATGAGTGTGAATGTGTGTGTGGAAGTTCCCAGAGATGGGTTGCGGCTGGAAGGGCATCCACTGCGTAAAATCGTGCTGGATAAGTTGGCGGTTCATTCCGCTGTGGCGACCCCGCAAGGGACAAAGCCGACAAGAAAATGAATGAATGAATGAATAATCCCTAATAATAACTCCTGTGCAGCAGTCCCACAACATTCTGACACTCGATGACACTCGAATCCCCTGTCAGAAAAGTCTAGTGGCTGGGAATGAGCGTTTTACAGTGTCTGCTATAATGTTAGTGTTGCTTTTGGTGTGTTTACATTAATGAATATGGCCACTGTGTAAATACAAAGTACAGTTATGATCTTATGGCCACATTAGATCATAATGATAACATAATATTGTTGCCTTCAGTGATTTCCTGAAGATAAATACCAAACAATAACACAACTGGAATAACTACAGCAGTCGCCATCGTCTGATTTCAAGCAAGAGATGGCGATGACATTTTGAAGCCCTTCCCCTTCACACTCGTTTTTAAGGGCGAAGGCGATGGGGTAGGGGTACAAAAATAGAATTCAAACAGATAAATGCTGTTTCATTAATATCTAAATAAGTTTTTAATCAACTAACCGAAACTGACAGGGCGGCACAGTGGCTCAGTGGTTAGCACTGTCACCTCACAGCAAGAAGGTTGCTGGATCAGTTGGCATTTCTATGTGGAGTTTGCATGTTCTCCCCGTGTTGGCGTGGTATTCCCCCACAGTCCAAACACATGCGCTATAGGTGAATTGATGAACTAAATTGGCCATAGTGTATGAGTGTGTGTGTGTGGATGTGAGAGTGTATGGGTGTTTCCCAGTACTGAGTACTTAAAGGTGCTGTATGTAAGTTTTTGACTCTTCTAAAGCATAAAAATACCATAATATGTGTGCAGATATTTAAGAAACATCCCAAGTGAACATACTTGTTTAACTGAAAAACAATGCTGAAGTCAGATATTCTGCTTTGAAAATGGGTTTTCCGTGCCGGAACGCTGTCTTTGTTTAGATAAATTTCATATGCACGATGCCAGTTTAGCCAATTATATGTCAGCACCCTGGGTTGCCTTGTTGGAAAACAGCGTATTTCATTCATTCATTCAGAAAGACTCTGAAAGCATGCGTCCGTGACCAAAAAGAACAGTATGGGAGACAGATGCAGTTCCACATGAGGTTATTAATTAGCAAATTACATAAATATTACGAACGTAAACATTAGGTGAGCAGGTTACATTGTAAACGCGTGTCCTAACAACACGCTGTGACGAGAGAGGCAGTGATCAGCTATTTGGCTGTTTGCACCAGACGAAACACGGCAGAAATGTAAATACAGCCTTTCAGAAGCACAGAATATGCACTCGCTCACGAAACGGTAAGGTTTAGAATCTATTTAATACATGTTAACCCACTTTAACATCAATGTAGATGCTGAATCACTCATATGTGTTTAGTTCTAAAGTTCAATTTCAGACGGTTTATTGTATTTTCAAGATCTGAGGTGAACTTTCTGCTTTCAGTATATGGCAACAAATGCCATGTAAAATGCATTTTAACTCGCATTGTTAGCATTTAGCACAGAATAAAGCACACAAGGCTTACCTGAGGTGATCTAGCTGTCATAGGTTTCTGTTGTTCAGCTGTGAGAAATAGAAGCCATTTCTAATATATCAATTCGAGGTGTTGGTTAGGACAAAAACTCCTTTTAATATGGAAAATATTCCCTCTATCGCGTGTCGTTGCTTTTATTTAGAACACAGTTTAAATCACTCGCTCCTGTACACAATCTGGCATCCCAGCGTACTTTTATTATGATCCAGGAGTGCAATACCTAGTTCAACCACTGGGTGTCAAACTTACATACTGCACCTTTAACAGAGCAAGGAAATTTTCACAGTATGTCTGATAATATTTTTTCTTCTTATTAAAGTCTTATTTGTTTTGTTTCGGCTAGAATAAAAGCAGTTTTTAATTTTTTAAAACTCATTTTAAAGGGCACCTATGGTGAAAAATCTACTTTTCAAGCTGTTTGGACAGACATATGTGTAGGTATAGTGTATAGAGCGTCACATTGGGGTGATATAAACACACTCAGTCCTTTTTTTTCAATTTAACAACATAAAAACGGTGAACCAATTGGAGCGGTTTTGAGACCGACCGCAACTTGACGTAGAAGTGCGGTCCCCCTTACTTCATCAGCACAGCCGCGTGTCAGAACAATTATACAAGAAGACGCTTCAATCTTGGTTTGTGGACGTTAAATCAGGTTTATTTTGTACATTAACGTAACAGATATCCATACAGCAGTGGAGATTAGCCTGTATCCTGTCACATTTGCGTGCAGACAGGGCAAAGCTAAAAGCTCGCGCTGTATGTATGTGCGTGTGTGTCTGCGCTGTGTGTGTGTGCGCGTGAACTTTGTAACGACATCATGTGTGACTCATCCTGCAGCTCCAAAACAAATGCATCAAATACTCATTGTTAAAGTTCTTACTGTAGTTTTTCTCACAAACGTTACGTGAGATCTGCTTCCTTTATGTCTGTGTCAGTTGTCTGAGGCAGCCGAGGGCGGAGACTGATGCTGCGTCCCAATTTGCATACTATCCATCCTAAATAGTATGTGAAAGTAGAATTAGTATGTCCCAAATTGTAGTATGTTAAAAAGAGTATGCCAAAAACTCCCGGATGGTTTACTATTTCCGGTCAAAATGTTAAGTGTAGAAGCGTCCATACTCTAACCACTGATATTGCCCACAGTACATTGCGTGTTGGACGTGAATTCGATTAGAACTACAAAACGCGGGTGAAAAGTGTCAACAAACTACAAACATGATGGACGCGCGAGACCAACCGTCAAGCAGAGAGGCTTCGGTAAAGATGTTTGTATGACTGTTAATTAATATCTAGCCCACTGGAGAATATTTAAATGGTGTTGTCTGTGTTATATTTCATCTGCAACAACAATACTGAACTTATATAAAGACGTGTTTGGACATTACCGTCTGAATGCAGAATTATCCAAAGACCTGAGGAGATTTCTCTGCATGAGAGACTTGTGAATGGGAGATTATCCTGCTGCTGCTTCTCCAATAAGGTAGGAAATTAAATACGACAGAAATGTGGATGATTGACAGGGCTCTTAACTAAGCAACACAACGATCTGTGTAACGAGGAAGTAGTTTGTCCCAAAGCTTGCATACTTTTCTGTTACTCACTCAAAATTATTTTTCCTCCACAAAAAAAGTACATACTTTTAGGGCGTAGTATAAGTATGCGAATTGGGACGCAGCATGAGGCACGCTGACAGGCATGTGGGAACGGTGGGCGGGGAGGACTAGCCTTAAAGGCGCAGTACACAAAAACAGCAAAAATCTGTTGAGAACTATAAAACACAAACTAGTGAAAGCTATAATTAATAATCTGATGGGTGTTTTGAGCTGAAACTTTACAGACACATTGTGGGGACACAAAAGACTGATATTAAATCTGGAAAAAGGGGTAACCTAGGTGCCCTTTAAGGTCAATATTATTAGCCTCCTTAAGCTATATATTTTTTTCGATAGTCTACAGAAAAAACCATCGCTATAGACCATTTTGAGGGATGTAAACAATAACAATGGTCCCGACGTATTTCCTGTTTCACATTTTTTATTTCTACAGCTTCCTAGAATCTAAAAAGAGCCAAATATTGATAAGTAATGTTATGATAGCTGTTTTAACATCAAGTTACGATTACATTACCTCTTGTTACAGTTATGAAATAGTTTGATAACAAGCAGGAACTGTTCATGGGCCAATGACGTGACCGCATTGAAATGGTTTATACAATAACTTGCCTACAGTAATTACCCTAACCTGCCTAGTTAACCTAATTAACCTAGTTAAGCCTTTAAATGTCACTTTAAGCTGTATAGAAGTGTCTTGAAGAATATCTAGTGTAATATTATTCACTGTCATCATGGCAAAGAGAAAATAAATCAGTTATTAGAGATGAGTTATTAAAACTATTATGTTTAGAAATGTGTTGAAAATTTTTTCTCTCCGTTAAACAGAAATTGGGGAAAAAAATAAACAGGGGGGCTAATAAATCAGGGGGTTGAATAATTCTGATTGCAACTGTATATGTCACTACACCATTCCTTGAGTGAAGCTGGTTAATAAATGTAGCTTGGATGTTTAACCCTTATGTACCATTGGGGATGTTTTCATCCACTCTGGGGTCATCCACTTTTGAGTCTTAATTTGGCCATCATTTTTTTCTGTGTTTCAAGCTAGAAGCAGAATGATTTTTGGTGACAAATCTTATTTTGACACATATTTGGAGAAAATGCTTTGAATTTAAAATAAAAAACCCCCTCAAATGATCCATCTCAACTCAAAATCAATACACTCTGGGCAAATTGACTACCCTTTTGTTATGTTCGGGATGAAAACATCCCCTGAATTAAACGGTAACACTTTACAATAACAGTACATGAATAATGATGTATTAATGTGTAAACTAAACATCACTTTATTATGAATTAATGATGAGTTAAGGTATGCGCTAATCATGAACTAACTTGAACTACAACATGAGTCACATGAGTTCATGTGTGAATAACGGCTACCTTAATTACTTGTTAGTACATGTTGTTATTTAATGTATTAGTTAACATTTAAGTTTAAGCTAAATGTAACCAACATGAACTCATGAGCTGTTAATGTATGATTATGTCATGACTTTACTTGGAGGGGCACATCATCATTAACTCATCCTTAACTACTCATGAACTCCTGTTCATGCTGATGTTGACTGAACACTTTTCTTATGGTATTCAGTGTAAACTGACTAGTTGGATGTGCATAGGGAATTCATGAGTAGTTAAGAATGGGTTAATGATGATGTGCCCCTTCAAGTAAAGTCACAACATAATTACATATTAACATATCATGAGTTCATGAAGGTTAAATTAAGCATAAACTAATGTGGTAATTAATACATTAATTAACAAACAATCATGTACTAACAAGTAATTAAGGTAGCCGTAATTCACACATGAACTCATGTGACTCATGTCGTAGTTCAAGTTAGTTCATGATTAGCGCATACCTTAACTCATCATTAATTCATAATAAAGTGATGTTTAGTTTACATATTAATACATCATTATTCATGTACTGTTATTGTAAAGTGTTACCAATTAAACTGCTGTAAAAAATGCATCAGATTCATTTTATTTTCACATTTGTCATCAATCTCAGTCCTGATTAAAACTACTAAATGTTTTTAAAAATTACAGGATTTTAACTCTTTATGTGTCAAGTTCACAAATGATGTCACTGATTTGGTGAAAAAAAAAACACACAAAATGACATATTTTCAATATAAAAATACCTTTCAGCAGTCTTGGGCATGTGAACGATTGGTAACAACATTGGCTTTGATGCATTTTTAGATTTTCATTTTTTCTCTCTGTTTACTTTTACTGTTTACTGTTGGTGGTTGTTTTTGCCCCATTGACTTCTTTTTTTTTTTTGATAACAAAGCCATGACACCATATAATCATGCATTCTTGATTGATGCTGGTTTTTCCTGTTGGGAAGAGGCAATTTTTTTTTACTTTTACTGTCGATCATCAGTTGGCAGCATGAACCCTTTAGATAGGCCTGTGCAAAGCTTTGTTTCTGGATCTTATATGGAGTCCCACATAGCAAAATTTCTCTGGCCCAGATATGGCCCACACAATCAGCTCTTGCTTGGCCCACATGCCGCAATGAATTACGGTACATGATTGGACCAAGTCTGGCTTCCATACAAGGGCCAAACATGGACCATATCTGGGCCAAGTCTCAGCCAACTTAATAACCCATAACTGGGCCTGAACTGGGCCAGATATGTTGGTGTCTGATGACTGCAATGAATTTGATAAACCCATGAAGCATTTTGCTTTATAGCCGAGCTTTTTTTCAAAGTGACCTAATTGCTAGAATTTTCTCTTTACTCCAAAATTATTTAAATGTATTTTAAATGTGGGTCAAGACAGGCCAAACTTACGCGGCCCACATATAAATTTTTAACATCTGGGCCAAATACTACATTTGATATCTGGCCCAAGTCTTGTGTGCCGCCTTAAAGACGGTGCCACCTCTGCCAAACCCGGGCCATCTTTGGCCCACATGTTGCATGCCAGTGCCAGAAGCATGCCTGCTGTGCCAAATTGTGCCAAATCTGGGCCAGAATTCTTTGCTTCCTGGGGTATAACAGCAAATTAAAGTGTGTGTATGTGTGTTTGTGAATGTGTGAGGGTGACCTTTGCTCACTTACCTTGATGTGTCTGGGGAAATCAAAATACGCATCTCAGCTCTCAGAACTACATGGAGTAAACAAAAACAAAGCCTGTGTATTTATGCACCATCAACTGTGGTTATAATGGAAGTCAATGGGGCAAAAACAGCCACCAACCGTAAATTAGGGAGGACAAATGAAAATGCATTCAAGCCAATGTTGTTACTGATTGTTCATACTGTATATCCAAGACTGTGATAAAAGGTATTTAGGTATTTTTTTATATTGAAAATGTGTCATTTTGTGTGTTTTTTTCACCAAATCAGTGACATCATTTGTGAACTTGGCAAATAAAGAGTTAAAATCCTGTAATTTGTAAAAACATTTAGTAGTTTTGATTAGTACTCAGGTTGATTAACAGATTCATGCAAAAAAATTGGGAAAAATATTAATCTGATGCATTTTTACAGCAGTTTAATTCATCTCGAACATAACAAAAGGGAAGTAAATTTGAACAGTGCACAAGGGGTTAAAACATTTAGTTAGTTTAGAAGTTTGAGCCTTTCCTTTGAGTCCTAAATGTAGCATATACTGTAGGTTGCACGATGACACTGCGAATCTTCTCAGTCTGATTTGCCAGTCTTGAACTTTCTGCCTTGTACATGTTCTTCATTTGTTTGTTTGACTCATGCCACCATTGAATAATGACTGCCACTGTGTTTTTCTTGTTGGCCTGGAGAACCCAGTCAGCAGATTAAAGCCTGGCGTAAGGCACCTTTTGGTTTTCTTCACACTCATGTTCCACTCTGTGTCTTCTGAAAGCATGACTGTGACTGAGTTAGATGTAGAGTAGGGCTGCACAATATATCGTTTAAGCATCGATATCGCAATGTGCGCATCTGCAATAGTCACATCGCAAGACATGCAGTGTTGTGTCTGAATTATATTTGACCAGACGCCACAGAACATGCGATTTGTAGAGCCACTGCTAAGTTTAACCATGATGGAGTGAGAGTTTATCATTTGCATGTGTTTTTAAGGCCTGTGACTGAGCATTTCAAGAGACATTAAAACATCATTCATTTTCCTTCAGCTTAGTCCCTTAGTTATCAGGGGTCTCCACAGTGGAATGAACCGCCAACTTATCCAGCATGTTTTACGCAGTGGATGCCCTTCCAGCCGCAACCCAGTACTGGGAAACACCCATACACACTCAAATCATCCAATTCCCCTATAGCGCATGTGTTTGGACTGTGGGGGAAACCCACGCCAACATGGGGAGAACATGGAAACTCCACACAGAAAGAGAGGCGACAGAGCTCTAATGTAGAGCTCTACATAAAGGATGTGATTAAAAGGGACAGTTCACCCAAAAATGAAAATTTACTCACTATTTACTCACCCTCAAGTGCCTTCAAACCTTTATGAGTTTTTTTTTTAAATCTAAACACTAAAGAAGATATTTTGAAGAATGCTGAAAACCTGTAGGGGAGACGTGGGGACGAAAGTCAAGCGAGATGAAAATAACAAAGCAACTTTCTCAGAGGCCTGACGACATTTGCTCTCCAAACTCTGACAGGGCATCATGGTGGCGCAGTGGGTAGCACAATCGCCTCACAGCAAGAAGGTCGCTGGTTCGAGTCACGGCTGGGCCAGTTGGCATTTCTGTGTGGGTTTCCTGCGGGTGCTCTGGTTTCTCCCACAGTCCAAGCGCTATAGGGGAATTGAAAAAGCTAAATTGGCCGTAGTGTATGAGTGAATGCAAGAGTGTATGGGTGTTTCCCAGTGTTGGGTTGCAGCTGGAAGGGCATTCGCTGCGTAAAACATATGCTGGATAAGTTGGCGGTTCATTCCGCTGTGGCGACCCCGGATTAATAAAGGGACTAAGCTGAAAAGAAAAAATGAATGAATGATATGCCTTATTTTCAAATCCCAATGTTGACAGGTACAGGGTATGCAGGAATCCTAAAGGTAATTTCAATACCTTTATAAGACTTTTTAAAGACCTTCTCAGAATATTTTGAGACCTCATCGCCACTTCAAGATCTAATCAGTATTAAACCTTTAACAGTTGTAGTTAAATAAATCAATGGAGAACTCAGATAAGCTCGGAAGAAACAAAGCTTGAAATACTAAATTACGCGGTTGTTTTCAGCGACAGGCTTCAGCCACTGCTTAAACTCGTCTTTCTCCAACCAGGAGTACGCAAACGCCGACTGTTTCGCTCTATGGTTTCGCTACATGTGGAGAGCATCGCAAATTACGCGGCATCACCCGCACAGAGAGTTGTTGCTAGATCGGATACGTTTGCGGCCGGAAGTTAACGAGAATTATTTATATTATTTATTACATTTCCCATCTATTGTATTTTATTAACGCCTACCCTCACCCCAATCATCACAGCACTGTTTTAACTAGCCGTTAAAAAATACAATTTATTCAGTAATTTAATAGATAGCATAAGTAATATTCGGTACAACTACTGTTTTTACGTTACTGTGATGGTTGGGTTTAGGGTTGGGGTGGGGATAGACGTTAATAAAATACAATAAATGGGAAATTTAATAAATAATATAAATAATTCTTCACTTCCGGCCGCAAACGTATCCGATCTAGCGACAACCACTTTACCCGGACGGAGGAGTTTGGCCGGACGCGCCCCGGCCCGAACCAATCGTATGGATCGAGCACGACGTTGTTAATTCGCTGAAGCTCTTCTTAAAAACACGATTAAGACTTTTAAAAACCTTTTAAGGGTCTTAATCTTCTCATAATTGATTTATCAACTTTCTATACTTTTTAAGACCCTGCGGACACCCTGAGGTATGTCATAGTAGGAAACAAAACAAACACTGTTTACAGCCCAGGTAGCAAAGAATTGTGGCCCAGATTTGGCATAAAGCTGGCACAGCAGGCATTCATCCGGCACTGGCATACAGCATGTGGGCCAATCATGGCCTGGGTTTGGCAGAGGTGGCACATTTGCTCTCCAAACTCTGACAGGGCGTCATGGTGGCACAGTGGGTTGCACAATCGCCTCACAGCAAGAAGGTCGCTGGTTCGAGCCACGGCTGGGCCAGTTGGCATATCTGTGTGGAGTTTGCATGTTCTCCCCAAATTGGCATGGGTTTCCTGCGGGTGCTCTGGTTTCCCCCACAAGTCCAAAAGACATGTGGTATAGGTGAATTGAATAAGCTAAATTGGCCGTAGTGTATGTGTGAATGCAAGAGCGTATGGGTGTTTCCCAGTGTTGGGTTGCAGCTGGAAGGGCATTCGCTGCGTAAAACATATGCTGGATAAGTTGGCGGTTCATTACGCTGTGGCGACCCCAGATTAATAAAGGGACTAAGCCGAAAAGAAAAAATGAATGAATGAGTGAATGATATCCCTTATTTTCAAATCCCAATGTTGACAGGTACAGGGTATGCAGGAATCCTAAAGGTAATTTCAATACCTTTATAAGACTTTTTAAAGACCTTCTCAGAATATTTTGAGACCTCATCGCCACTTCAAGATCTAATCAGTATTAAACCTTTAACAGTTGTAGTTAAATAAATCAATGGAGAACTCAGATAAGCTCGGAAGAAACAAAGCTTGAAATACTAAATTACGCGGTTGTTTTCAGCGACAGGCTTCAGCCACTGCTTAAACTCGTCTTTCTCCAACCAGGAGTACGCAAACTTACATTATCCCATTTTCCCGACTGTTTCGCTCTATGGTTTCACTACATGTGGAGAGCATCGCAAATTACGCAACATCACCCGCACGGAGGGTTGTTGCTAGATCGGATACGTTTGCGGCCGGAAGTTAACGAGAATTATTTATATTATTTATTACATTTCCCATTTATTGTATTTTATTAACGCCTACCCCCACCCCAACCATCACAGCACTGTTTTAACTAGTCGTTAAAAAATACAATTTATTCGGTAATTTAATAGATAGCATAAATAATATTCGGTACAACTACTGTTTTTACGTTACTGTGATGGTTGGGTTTAGGGTTGGGGTGGGGATAGACGTTAATAAAATACAATAAATGGGAAATTTAATAAATAATATAAATAATTCTTCACTTCCGGCCGCAAATGTATCCAATCTAGCAACAACCACTTTACCCAGTTTGGCCGGACGCGCCCCGGCCTGAACCAATCATATGGATTGAGCACGACGTTGTTAATTCGTTGAAGCTCTTCGTAAAAACACGATTAAGACTTTTTAAAACCTTTTAAGGGTCTTAATCTTCTCATAATTGATTTATCAACTTTTAATACTTTTTAAGACCCTGCGGACACCCTGAGGTATGTCATAGTAGGAAAACAAAACAAACACTGTTTACAGCCCAGGTAGCAAAGAATTGTGGCCCAGATTTGGCATAAAGCTGGCACAGCAGGCATTCATCCGGCACTGGCATACAGCATGTGGGCCAATCATGGCCTGGGTTTGGCAGAGGTGGCACCGTCTTTAAGGCAAATCACACAAAATTTGGGCCAGATGTAAAATGTAGTGTTTGGACCGTAAATATGCAGGACACCGGACATCCAGGACCGAGTTTAAGCACCCCTGCTTCATGGGTTTATCAATTTCATTGCAATCGTGACACACCAACATATCTGACCCAGTTCAGGCCTAGTTTTGCATTATTAACTTGGCTGAGACTTGACCCAGATATGGTCCATGTTTGGCCCTTGTCTGAAAGCCAGACTTGGTCCAGTCGTGTACTGTAATTCACTGTGGCATGCGGGCCAAGCAAAACATGATTGTGTGGGCCAGAGCTTGGCCAGAGAAATTTTGCTATGTGGGAGGTTTGCAGCTTTCTTCAAAATATCTTCATTCGTGTTCAACGGAAGAAAGAAACTCAAGGTTTGGAACAACTAAGGGTAAGTAAATGATAAATGAGTGAACTATCCCTTTAAGCTTTTCTGAAGTAATACCAGCCCACAATGACGAACAGAAATGCTAAAAGACATTCACACATCATTGAACTACATTACCGAACAGCACAACAAACACTGCAGATTGAAAATACAGTATTCACATCGTCAGCCTCTGTATCGTCACTGTCTCCAATAGCAACAGAGCACATCCTGACAGCGCTTCCCAGCCGTCTCCAGTAGCTACACTGCTATTTTAAAACATCTTAATTAGCCGCTGATTAAACCGATCAGCTCATTAACTCCAAATCCGTGAGTGGGTGTGTCAGATCCACAAAAGTGCGGTGTTTGAGGATGGAGAACCAGCAGATCTTCAATGGAGAACCACAGCTCGATGAATGCCCAGCACTACATTCCTCTGCGGCGTTTTACTACGAAACATATACGTCACCAAGCATGTACAGAAAGCTACTGTAAGCTGGACATTAGCCACTAAAACAAGACACTTGACACTAAAACGAGTTTATTTGGTTGAATAACATTAATTAAACGAATTTAAAACAAGAGTCCATTAAAGGTCTAGCCTTTCACAAACACCCAGCGTGTCCATTTCTAACTTCCATAATCATTTGTCGCAGGATAAATCTGGCGTTTGACCTTACTTCACGCGTTCAGAAGACATACAATATTTGACAAAACTGTATTTTATGTTTAGGTCTCGAGGTATGAAGCTCTTCACAAAACGATATACACGTTTGTTCACCAAAACAGGCAAAGAAAAGGCAAAGAAAGGCGCTCTTTACCGTTATAGTAGCATTCCTCACAGCATTGGAAGCGGTTTGCCGAATCTCCGCTGCGCTTCCCGGCTTCAGCAGGCTCTTCGTAAATCTCCGGGTCGATTCCGCTGCCATTTCTTCTCCGGTGCATTCGGGGAGAAAACCCTGCAGTGTGTGCCACTAATCCGTAATGCTATTGATCACTTTGAAATCGAAAGAATGCATTAAACCGACTGTATGCGTCCTACACTGTCGACTACATTCAGCAGCTTTACTACTATACGGCGCGGTGGGCAGGGCTCTGTTTGCTCAGCATTCATACAGATGGATCAGCAGAAGGAGACTCTATGAAAATACTACTACTACTAGTAGTAATAATAATAATTTTATTTTAGCATATAATTCTCAGACATTATTAGTAGCTATGCTTGTAAAGCTACAATTCGAGACATTCGGTTATAATTGAGATAGCCTAAATGCATTTATTGAGTGTGTTGCAGACACACTTATCGATTCTAAGTCATGGCGTATTTCTTGCAAGTCAACAAATTAGTGCATGTCTTTATTAGATATAACAACTAGGATCAGACATAAAAGATTTTTTCTTTTATTTCATTCCTGTAAAAATGTACATGTGCATTTAAAGTCCACATTTACGCATATAAAAAGCTAGTCTCACTGCGCTAAAATTTCCATGAACTTGACATTTTAACCTGACTGTCTGGTAGTAGTAGTGTATAGAGGGAGCACACAGGGAAAAGTGAGACGAGTGAAAGCATTTGTTGGTTTTTAGCGCCATCGCGCGTCAGAACACGTGATAACATTAAGCATATTTTAATTCTACAAGGTGAGGAGACAGAATAAAAAAAGATTAAAACAGAGAGACCTTTTGGATCTAAACATTAAAAGCGACTAGACTTCCAGGCTTAAATGGCGAATTAGATTTTTCTCCTATTTTGTAATAATTTTTTCCCCTTTTTTATATGTTCTTCTGATTTTCCTTACATATTGTTGAATATGTATTTATGTATGTATACTGTAAGTATATATATGTGTATTTTTATATATATGTGTGTTTATATATATATATGTGTGTGTGAGTTTATATATATATATATATATACTACCGGTCAAAAGTTTGGCGTCAGTTTTTTTTTTTTTTTTTTTTTTAAACAAAATTATTCTGTTCATCAAGGCAGCATTTATTATTCATTCATTCATTTTCTTTTTGGCTTAGTCCCTTTATTAATCTGGGGTCACCACAGCGGAATGAATCGCCAACTTATCCAGCACATGTTTTACGCAGCAGATGCCCTTCCAGCTGCAGCCCATCACTGGGAAACACCCATACACACTCATTCACACTGAATGGACAATTTAGCTTACCCTATTCCCATATAGCGCATGTCTTTGGACTTGTGGGGGAAACCGGAGCACCCGGAGGAAACGCAAACACGGGGAGAAAATGCAAACTCCACACAGAAATGCCAACTGACCCAGTCAAGGCTCAAACCAGCGACCTTCTTGCTGTGAGGAGATCGTGCTACCCACTGCGCCACTGTGTAGCCTGGCATTTATTAAATGTAAAAAAATTGTTAAATATGTATTTATTAAATATTTATTTATTACTTATTGTATGTAGTTTTAAATGAAATTATTATTACAGTCATTATTGCTTTTATTACTATTACCAATACCAATACCAATAATAATAATAATAATAATAATAATAATAACAATAATAATTAATATTAGAGTGATTTCTGAAGAATCGTGTGACTGAAGACTGGAGTAATGAAGCTGGAAATTCATCATTAAAATCACTGGAATAAATTATTAAATTACATTATAAACTACTTTTGAACAGTTATTTTATAGTGCAAAAACATTTTTTTTTTTTTTACAATTTGTACTTTATTTTTGATGTAATAAATGCAGCTTTGGTGTGTAGGAGAAGCTTATTTTAAAACAATTAAAAATCATACTGACCCCAAACTTTTGACCGGTAGTGTTCCGCATTTATTGGATATATATATATATATATATATATATATATATATATATATATATATATATATATATATATATATATATATATACATACACAACAGTTTTGTCTGGTTCTTGAATCTGATTGGCTGATAGCCGTGCAATATTCTGCCAGTAACAGCACTCGTCCTGCCTCACCCTTCACTCTTGTGTATTACTCCGCCCACATACAGTACAGCAACCAGTTCAGTTTGACAAATATTCCTGCTGTTCGGCAACATCATGTACTTTTGAGGCTTTGTAGTTGAGAATGTAGTTGTTTAGATTGCAACTATGTAGTTTACTTATACGTAAGCATAGTGCCTATTTTAAACATTTATAATTTCTGAGAGACAGCGTGTTGGCGGCCATTAGCCTGTCATTGAGCAGAGGAAAGATTAAAGGGTGATGGCGACAAGATGAGATCGCATAATAAGCCCTTAGAACAGGGGTGTCGGACTCAGTTCCTAGAGGGCCGCAGCTCTGCACAGTTTAGTTCCAACCTTAATTAAACACACCTGATCAAGCTAATTGAGTCATTTAGGCCTGTTTGAAACCAAGGCTGCGTCCGCCTACTACTCAGTAGGTACTGCATTTGAATTTAAACGTACCACTCGGCCGTTCGAAAAGTACGTTCTATACAGTATGAATGGAATTCGGACGTACTACATTCGCCATTTTGTCATGGTCACGTGACCTACCTGCGTCAGTTGCGTCGATTCACGAATTCTCTCGCGGAGCATCATGGGATAGCGCAGCGTGCATGGGATGCGCACTTCAGAATCTCGCCGGAAGTAGTAAGTCATCCGGGTACTTCTTGCATACCGATTGTCGAATTCTACGAATTCGGACATACTACTCGGCTCGCATACTGATTTTAGCGTACTGTATAGTATGAAAGTATGCGGTTTCCGATGCAGCCCAAGTGTGCCGCACGCCTGCTTTTGAGTGAAGGTCTTGGCCGTTAGATCGCCCCCTGGGGGCTGGCTACAGTACAAGTCATAAAGCCCGCCTCCTCCGTGTTAATGAAGGAGACATGAGACCAAATATAAAAATTAATTACACTTGCAATAAAATGTTCTGAAAGATGGTTCTGGTCAGTTAAGGCACAGGTTATCAGCTGATGTAGGTGCAGACCTTCATTTCTGTAAAGAGTATGTTTTGAGCAGTAATTTAATGCTGGGCGTGTCATCGTGATTGACAGCTGTGATTGACAGTTTCTCAAAGCAGACGTCAGAGCTTCAGCAGGAGACTGAAGTGTTATTATTCCATTTCTGTGTTATTTTACCATGATAAAATGAGTTGCTCAGCAGTAAACTATACTGTAGTTTCTGACATACAGGATCTGGTGGAACACTGTTTATTCGGTAAGGTCAGGGCTTTAGTTTGCTGATACACTCCTAACCACCCAGATAGCAAAATACACTCGGGCCAGTTCTGGCCAGTTCTCTCGCCTGCCGGAGACTTACCCCTAGACCCGACTCCGTCTGCTGTACCTACTTGCGCACATTACTCACGGGCCGATCCGGCTCGGATGCGGCAGTGTCGGCTCGCTAACGGCCGCCGCATCTGGCCCGATTGACTCGGGCAGGAAGTCCATAGGCATCCGGCCCGAGTGAATGTGGGCGCAAATGCCTTGTTGATGCCAGAGGACAGAGGAGAATGGCCAGACTGGTTCCAGCTGATAGAAAGGCAACAGTAACTCAAATAAGCACTCGTTACATTCCAGGAGAAGAGCATCTCTGAACACGCAACACGTCCAACCTGAAGTGGATGGGCTACAGCAGCAGAAGACCACACCGGGGGCCACTTCTGTCAGCTAAGAACAGGAAACTGAGGGACAATTCACACAGGCTCACCAAAGCTGGACGATAGATGATTGGAGAAACGTTGCCTGGTCTGATGAGTCTCCATTTCTGATGCCACATTCGGATGGTCGGGTCAGAATTTGGAATCAACAACATGAAAGCATGGATCCATCCTGCCTATCAACAGTTCAGGCTGGTGGTGGTGGTTAATGGTGTGGGGGATATTTTCTTGGCACACTATGGGCCCATTAGTACCAATTGAGCATCGTGTCAACGCCACAGCTTACCTGAGTATTGTTGCTGACCATGCCCATCCCTTTATGACCACAGTGTCTCCATCTTCTGATGGCTACTTCCAGCAGGATAACACACCATGTCATAAAGCGTGAATCATCTCAGACTGGTTTCTTGAACATGACAATGAGTTCACTGTACTCAAATGGCCTCCACAGTCACCAGAGCTCAATCCAATAGAGGACCTTTGACATGTGGTGGAACGGGAGATTGGCATCATGGATGTGCAGCCGACAAATCTGCAGCAACTGTGTGATGCTATCATGTCAATATGGAGCAAAATCTCTGAGGAATATCTCCAGTGCTTTGTTGAATCTCTGCCACCAAGGATTAAGGCAGTTCTGATCAGTTAATCCAGGAACATGTCCTACTTGGTGAAATCAGGTTGGCATATTTATTTTTTTATCATTGAATTGAATTAGTTTATTTAAATATGTAAGCTCTTTCAGTTTGAAGTTGAGCTGTGTCATGTTTATAATATTCCAAGCACACTGAAAGCTTTCACAAACTAAAATGCATCCGTTTCATCTCTCAGTTATTGGTTTGAAGCGCTGATGTTCTGTTTAAATGTCACAATATGGTACAGCTTAAAAAGGAAAAAGTCAGAAAAGATAGGTAAAGCAGCTGGTGAGGCTTCAAAAGAACTAAAGCCCTTAAAGAGAACAAATTTTTTTTTGTTTTATGTCCTGTAGCCGAGGCGGATGCGGAGGACCCTGGGGTCTGTAGTGTTTTTCAGATGAGAGAGTGGATAGGGGAGAGCGGGGAGACAATAAGCGAGAGAATGCTTTGTCTGAAGTTTTGTAGATTAATATACAGCTGTCACAGGCTGAAGTGTACACCTCATCAGAAGCCTTTCATCCCTGAAAAAGCACCTCAGGCATCAGACACCGAGCACGCATACCCAGAAGCATACATACTAATTAACGCTAACAAACTGTGCATGTTTGGCCATTAAAAAATATTAATACCCGATTCAAATTTATAAATAATACTCAATCATTCATTTTCCTTCAGCTTAGTCCCTTTAATAATCAGCGGTCACCACAGCGGAATGAACCGCCAACTTATCCAGCATATGTTTTACACAATGGATGCCCTTCCAGCTGCAAACCAGTTCTGGGAAACACCCATACACCATATAGCGCATGTGTTTAGACTGTGGGGGAAACCGGATGAAACCCACTCCAACACGGGGAGAACATGCAAACTCAACACAGAAATGCCCAGCTGGGACTCTAAGCAGAGACTAGGGATGATCATTTCAGTTTATTTTACCAACCGACAACCGCAGCTCGTTAACCGAATATTAACCGTTAACCGATAAATATTAAAATATTATTTAATAAAAAAAATAATGAAGGTTTCTATTTTGTGACACGTTAAATATTGATATATGAAATACTGATTTATTTTAACATGTGAACAGCAGCATACAGAACATCTTCACGCACCTGCAGAGTTTCCGACAGCATAGAAAAAAAGAATAAACTAAATAATAATAATAATAACATAAACAGGCCTGCCCTAGATATTTTTCACCTAAATGACCAATTTAGATTACAAAATGAAAACACTGACTGAATCCTTTTTAAGAGCCGGCATTTGCTGATTTTTCCAATCATGTTTTTTTCCGTCTGTCATATAAAAATATCAGGCTATTAAATCGATCACTCCACTGAAAATATGCATTTGATTAATGCTTCGTTGTTATTATGTCACAAAACCCCTTTTAACATGATAATAGAAGTCATTAGTTTAAAGATTATGTCATAATGACTTATTTCCTCCGTCTCACTCGCAATCAGCATCAGCGCTGCTTTGTGTCAACTCGTCTATCAAACTGTGACTAGAAATATTCTTCTTTAATTTTGCTTCTTTGACTAAATACGCCTGTAGGCACGGGTGGTTGCACGTGTTACCGTCCTGCAAGTTAACAAATATTTGTTGCACATCAGGGGCCGATCACAGCGAACGCACTTTTCCGTTCCAAAAATGCGAGGCGCACCGCACCACACTGCCTTTTATGTTGACAAGAAAAAAGAAGCGCGGTGCTCTTTTATATGTCACTATAGGAAACGACTGAATCAGCTGGTCTATTGTGCGCGAGTGTTGCTGTCCATGTTGTTTATAATTGTAATATACAGTACCTGATACAGAAACAGCACCAGCAGCAATCGCAAAGGTCTACATAGGATAGTGCGAACTGCTGGATGCGTAGTAGGAGGTGCATGAGGAAAGCCAAGAGAATCATCAGCGACTCCAGCCACCCAAGCCATAGACTTTTCTCTCTGCTACCCTCAGGCAGGCGGTTCCGCAGGATCCGGTCACGCACCCGCCGACTGAAGGAAAGTTTCTTCCCTCAGACTATCAGGCTGATGAACACTTAACACACCCCCACACAAACTCTTCCATACCCCGCACTGCACACCATCAAGATGTAGCATGCACTGCACTTTAACAAATCCATACTTAAAACAATACTGCCTACAACTATGTGTACACCTATCCATCGTACGTATCGCTGTCAACATTGCCAATTTTACATTGTCTTGTTTTTTTTGTGAGTATGTTGTTGTATTTTGCACTGTCTGTATTTTGCACTGTCTGTATTTTGCACTGTCTGTATTTTGCACTGTCTGTATTTTGCAAGGTCGTTGTATTTGCACTGTCGTTGTATTTGCACTATCTGTATTTTGCACTGTCTGGAGCCAGCACCTAAGCTTTTCACTCATCATAGCACACGTGCTGCTGATGATGTGACAATAAAAGTGATTTGATTTGATATACAGAATAACATTGTGATATCCATGATTTGTGAAGTAATATGCCTACAGCTCTGTCTAACTTGAAACTGCGACCGCAAGTTTCATTTGATTGAAGAATGAAAAAGATGCACTATTCCGCTCAGGGTTGAGTTTTATTTCAACCGCGAGCACACAGCGCGCGACAGCATAACATAAGGCTCGCAGGGCGCATAAGCAGCGTGCAAAACAGTTAATAAACCATTAAAAAAAATGCCCTTCTCAACGCAAAAAGCGCGTTCGGTGATCGGCCCCTTATGCAGCTATACTTTAAAATTATATAAAATAATATTGTTTAATCGTTTAACTGATACCATTAATCGGTTACAAACGCACCCTTTCGGTTAACGGTTAATCAGTTATTTTGAGCATCCCTAGCAGTGACCTTCTTGCTGTGAGGCCACAGTGCTAACCACTGAGCCACTGTGCTGCCCATCACGTTCCAATTGTTAGCTGATAAGATTCACATTCCACGTTTACCTTTGGCTTTTAAAAACATCTGAATGACTAAAGAAGCTGAATTGTGGAGGCAACGCGTCTTAAATTAGAGTTGCTTTATGGAAAGTTAAAGTAGCTGACGCAGACACCTCGTATCAAAGCATCAGAAATGATTTTGGTTTGTTTCGGGTTATTACCATACATATAAACTGTACTTTTTATTGGACAGCAACAGAGCGGAAGATAAAACAATTACGGCAACATTTGCTTTCTACAGGTCATGCTTGTGGCATAATGCAATAAAAACCCGTGTGGGCAATTTCTGAGATAGCCGCATTCAATTAAATTACACCAGCTCCAGTTTGGCAGCATAAGAAAGATGAGAGCATGTCCGAAAGAAGACAGGGGAGATGGAGGCACTTATCTCTCCTCTTGTAAAGGACATAGTGCGATGAAACAATGATGGATAGACTCTGAAAAGTGCATTATTCCTGATACCTTATTTATTTATTTACATAATGCAATAAGCGTAAAATGCCCCAACTCGTGAGGATATTTCCTCTCAAAGCAAGACATATTCTCATTTTCCTTGATAGTAGATAGAGTGGATTTATTCTGTATTAAAAAGGCAGTTCTCCTTATTATATGTTTTTCAAATAAAGACATATTGCAGAGGCAAAATAAACAGCTCTGTCTCTTAAAGGTCAAGAGATCAAGTAAATTGGACCTTTTGGACCTTGGTAAGGGTAAGGGGTTCACATGAGTTGCTTTTAGGATGTTCCCTTCATGTTACGGTTTTACCTCTGTCACAATCACCAGCGATCTAGTCCATACAGATCGCTGGAGAACTACAAATCTGCCACCAAGGGAACTACAAATCCTGTCATGCACCACACACTCACACCTGTTCCGGTTTTCCGCTGACTGCAAACACACAGAGTTGAAACTATTGTTGGACTGATTAAATGACTATATAAACAGCACACACACACACACACACACACACACACACACACACACACACACACACACACCTGGGCTGAGTCTTCTTAATCTGTAAGTGTAATATTTCTAAGCGTTCTTTGTCTAGTCTATCCTGTGTTTTGATCCTCGCCTTGTCTTCCTGTTGTTATTGATACTTTGCCGCCTGTTCCAACCACTAGTGGTGGGCAAATCGAGGCTTCATGAAACACTTACTGTAAACAGTCGAAGCAAATGTGTCGAAGCTTCGAAACGTTGTGAAACCCCACTCTACAGTGACACCTACTGGTCATTTTTTTTATGTATTACACTGGAACAGCTTCAGCAAAGTAAAGTTTAATTTTAAAATAATTTCGAGAGGAGCACGTGCTCATGATTGACCCAGCTGGCTCACATGAGCTAATCATTATCCTCCAATCAAAGGATCCCAAGTCACTATATATATATATATATATATATATATATATATATATATATATATATATATCTTCATTCCCTTTCTAGAACTATCTTCTTCTGGAAGAAACCCCCCTCCTCCCCTTTTTCCACCTTTATCCGGAATGGGTGGCACGCTGGCCCAGTGACTATCACTGTTGCTTCACAGCAAGAATACCAATGGCGTCGGGTCCTCGCTCCTCCCACCGTCCAAATATGCTCTATATTATAGATAAAATTGAGATCGACCTGAGTTCAATTTCCCCTCGCCCTGCGAAAAGGGGGAGCCCTGGACCCGAGGATCCCATGAGCTCAGGGCTCTCTCCCAGGACAGCATGCCAAACAAGCTATGTATAAATTATGAGCTAAGTGTCAACTCTTGAAGAAACAGTTAAGCAAATTGAGGTATTAAACCTCACATTGTAGAGTTGAGGCTTCAAGTGATTTAGTGAAGCGGTGAGAGTTCTTGACTAGCATGCAGAGATAATGGGTTTGAATCCAGGATGATACAGCTAGATGTGGCTACTGAGAACGCGCATCTTCACGCGCCATACTGCAATTTGTCACGCGCAGTCACGTGCAGTACTGCAGCTGCAAAGGCCACCTTTTCATTTGAAAAAAACTTTTTTTGTGCATTACGCAATAGCCACCAGGTGGCGCAAGGAACAACCGCTTTTCCATTGACTCAGTTGTGTTTGGGCATGTTTAGATGCATGTATTTGTGTGTAAGAGACCGGGCAAAAGAGCGCTCGATACAGTTCCGTCGATGCCTCGAGCGGCTGGGTGTCTCTCTATTTTGGAGATAATGTATTTGTATTCACATATGAATACAACAGAAACACATAAAACTTTACAAATTACGTGTCCACTCTTGTAGGCTCAACACAATTTTCGGAATCTAGATAAAATAGCCTAAGCTATATTAAAATCATTTTAAGATATACAAATATTGGATATAATAAAAACACTAAATAAACCAATATAAAACAAACAAAAGCAATAATGATTTAGGAATATACAGTATAATATAAATGAATTAAACCATTTTGAACTTTAATTTTACAAAGGCCTATCTGTAAAAAAGATTTAAGATATTTTCTAAAAACAATAAACAATGGAGTATATAATAATTGTATTATTTTATAATATTATTTATAAAGTATTTGGATATGATGATGTTTATCAAATCGTGAAATCGGGTTTCCCATCTACTGTTTCCTCTGTGCTCACTTCATAATCACAGCTGTTTCCTCCAGCGAACATGTAACCCGTAACGAACATTCCGCTGTTTTTATTTTAAAATGAACAACCAATATATAAAACACATCACAGTGCATGTGGCATTACCTATACCATGCAGTCTTGCATAGAAAGGATTAAACACAGTGACAGCACAACTTAATGTACTCATTTTAACTGTCAGAGTCACTAACAGAGATAGTGTTGTCTTGAATAAAAAAAATATATATGTATTTATTATTATTATTTAGATGAATTAGCCTGAAGGTTTAAAAATATATTTATATTTATGCCATTTAATTAGAAAAGTGACAGTTTTATTTAATACATGCAAATGAAACGAAACAAAAAAAATTACTTGAATAGAGAAAGGGGTAAACGTGTGTGTTGAGCCTATTTGGCTCATTTAGAACTCAATGCTCATCTATGCAATACAGTGGAATCCTGTTAGTTTAGCATACGATCCTACCATATTAGTCAAACATTTTTAAGTGTATTACTATTTAATCATTACTTATAAATGTAACATTAGGCTAGCAATGCCCACAATTTTATACACAATTCAATATATATATATATAGTTGAAGTCAGAATTATTAGCCCCCCTGTTTATTTTTTTCCCCAATTTCTGTTTAACGGAGGGAAGACTTTTTCAACACATTTCTAATCATAATAGTTTTAATAACTCATCTCTAATAACCGATTTATTTTATCTTTGCCATGATGACAGTAAATAATATTTTACTAGATATTTTTCAAGACATTTCTATACAGCTTAAAGTGACATTTAAAGGCTTAACTAGGTTAATTAGGTTAACTAGACAGCTTAGGGTAATTAGGCAAGTATTGTATAACAATGTTTTTTTCTGTAGACAATCAAAAAAAATGGGGCTAATAATTTTGACCTTAAAATGGGTTATAAAAAAATTCTTTATTTTTTTATTCTAGCCAAAATAAAACAAATAAGACTTTCTCCAGAAGAAAAAACTTTATCAGACATACTGTGAAAATTTCTTTGCTCTGTTAAACATAATTTGGGAAATATTGAAAAAAGAAAAAAAAAAATTCAAAGGTGGGCTAATAATTCTGACTTCAACTGTATATATGTTTTTAGTTTTTTTCTACCTCATTTCCCCTAAAATGAAAATCCTAAAATCGCCCCTGTGTGTGATTATTAGTGTATCAATTTATATGCAACATTTATGGGGGTACATAATCAGTACACCCTGCTCATGAGTCCTTAGATGTACTGTTTTCCCTCTCTTTTTTACCCCACAGGTCCAACATTGCAATTATCAGTTTCCTTAAATACGTTAAAAATTCTAAAAGCTCATTTATTTCAGCATTAGAAAGAACGATTATGCAAAAAAGGAGACAACTGGGGTTCATTTTAAGGGTTAACTGTTGTAATGAGTTTAATATACAGTGTAAATCAATACTTCTTTTCTTAACCCAGTCACTCATTTTAAAGCAACAGATTCATTCAAACGACAGTGTTCTGGAGCTGCTGGACACACACATAAAAGTCGACATCAGGATTTTGAATGCCTTCTGAAAGCGTGGATAGAAAAAGCCATATATCAAGGGGTTACAGGTGGAATTAAAATATCCGAACCAAACCAAAGCATCAAAAACATCAGCCGGAGTCCAGAAATTGAGGAAGGGATCGAGAGCAGTGGCCACAAAAAAAGGCAGCCAGCACAACAAAAAAGCACCTACGACAACGGCCACTATTTTGGCTGCCTTTCTTTCCCTCTGCGCATACGTTTGAGTCTTAATTTCCAACACAGAGACTCTTTCAGATAAAACCTTTGCGTGTTTGCTCGCAACGTGAAAGATCTTTACATAAAGAGAGCTCATAATAGCACCCGGGAGGAAAAATGTCAGGATGGAGCAAATAAGAGCCAAGGGCTTGTTAAATAAAAGTACACAACTTCCCAAACAGGACATTTGTAAGACGAGCAACTCAAGACCTATCAAATTCACCTCTGAAAACACAATGGAAAAGCTGTACACAAAAGCAAACAGCCACGCACACATAATGAACACAGTTATGCTGTAATTTGTGACTCTTGTTCTGTACATTAAGGGGTCACAGATGGCCCAGTACCGGTCCATGGATATTAAACTCAGATGCATTTTAGAAGAGATTGAGAGAGTCATATCTAAGCTAGAATGCACTTTACAAATAACGTCTCCTAAATACCAGCACCCTTCAATAGATCTCACCATACTGTAAGGCATGACCAGAGAGCCCAGGAGGCAGTCGCATGCAGCCAGAGACTGAACGATCAGATGAGTTGGAGACTGCAGATGTTTAAAGTACGAGATGGAGACGACGACCAGCAGGTTGCCGAAAACTGTCAGAAAAATAATGAGAAGCATTAAAATGTACATGGCCACTTTCACTGCCGTGAGGCGCTGTGCACTTAGGCAGGAGTCTAGGCGAAGCGGAAAGCAGAGAAACACATCTTCAGCGTACACATCAGTCTCGTTTGCTGTCATTTTGACTACTGGATTGAAAAACATCATTCAGATTTGCGGACAAATCAGTCAATTGTTATCCAGAGCACAAAAAGAACAACTTTGCCATAGCAAGTATACATATATTTACATGATTTACAATGCTGGGGGTCACACAGTCAATTTGTGTTGGGTCAACAAGAAAGAATCAAGTGAAGTTATTAGTTTGTACAATGAACATAAAACAATTAAGTTGTCCCCCTAAAAGACTCAAGAATGGTGAGGTTTCAGCTCGCTTTGAATCGTTTTTTTAGAGTAATGTGTATAATAGTTTAAAACTGCACATTAATTTGCTAAACCATTTAAGGTGAATCAGATCTAATGTGTACAACAGTTCAAAACCGCACAATAATTTGCTAAAGGATGTAATGTGAATCAAACACAGCTTTGACTCGGAGCTGCTTGGTCTTGTGGATTTATATACTCTCAGATTTCTGCTATTTCCACTCAGGTTGTGTTTGTGTGTGTAACCCGTAGCTACAAAAAAAAAAAAAAAAAAAACACACACACACACACACACACACACACACACACTGAACCCATGAGATTATCATGACAGAATTAAAAACAACAACAAGGACCAGGACCGGTTACTCACTGAAGCTAAGCAGGGCTGAGCCTGGTCAGTACCTGGATGGGCGACCACATGGGAAAACTAGGTTGCTGTTGGAAGTGGTGTTAGTGAGGCCAGCAGGGGGCGCCCAACCTGTGGTCTGTGTGAGTCCTAATGCCCGAGTAAAAGTGAAGGGGACACTACACTGTCAGTGGGCGCCGTCTTTCGGATGAGACCGAGGTCCTGACTCATAAAAATCCCATGGCACTTCTCGTAAAGAGTAGGGGTGTAACCCCGGTGTCCTGGCCAAAGTCCCTCAATCGGCCCTTATGATCATGGCCTCCCAATCATCCCCATCCACCAAATTGGCTCTATCACTGTCTCTCCACTCCACATATAGCTGGTGTGTGGTGAGCGTACTGGCGCCGTTGTCCTGTGGCTGCCGTCGCATCATCCAAGTGGATGCTGCACACTGGTGGTGGTGTGGAGAGACAAACCCCCCCCCCCCATGATTGTGAAGCGCTTTGGGTGTATGGCCATACACAATAAATGTGCTATATAAATACACATTACATTACATTACATTACAACAACTTTATTTTATGGACATGCAAGCATTGACATTTGATTAAAAGTAAGGAAAAGCTGGCCTTAATCTGGGTTGAGCTCTGCTGATGTATATTATAAGAAATTTAATTAATTGCATTTATTAATGATTATACCAGTGGCGTCCCTAAAAAATTTTCTTAGGCGTCGGAAGAGGCCACACCAAATCTTAAGTGGCACACAAAAAAATAATGAATTCAGTGTAATGTTATATATTTTTTCTGGTAAATGAAATAATGTGGTTTTAATTGATTTAATTCATTACTCTTGAAATATTGCAATCTGTTCATTGAAATAATTCAGCAAGTACATGTGCAAACCAAATAAAAATCAATATTATAAACACCTTTTCAGTTATTTTTCACATATTTATCATGTCTAAAATGAATGAAGATTAGTGAATTAATTATTAAAACAAAACAAATGAACAAACAAGTGTGTATGGATGTTTCCCAGTGATGGGTTGGAGCTGGAAGGGCATCTGCTGCATAAAACATATGGTTGATAAGTTGGCGGTTCATTCTGCTGTGGTGAGCCCAGATTAATAAAGGGACTAAGTCGAAAAGAAATTGAATGAGTGAATATTCCTTTATGAGCCACAATGTTATTAATACACTTCTATTAATGTACCTTAAGGTAAATATTTAATTGCCATTGCTGTCTTTTGAAGGTGTGTGCGTGCTGGCAATGACGATCGGGAAGGGGGAGGAGCAGTGAATCAGGTACGTCAGTGGCACCAATCAATCCACAATAATTTCATTCATTCATTTTCTTGTCGGCTTAGTCCCTTTATTAATACGGGGTCGCCACAGCGGAATGAACCGCCAACTTATCCAGCATGATTTTACGCAGCGGATGCCCTTCCAACCACAACCCATCTCTGGGAACATCCACACACTCATACACTACAGACAATTTAGCCTACCCAATTCACCTGTACCGCATGTCTTTGGACTGTGGGGGAAACCGGAGCACCCGGAGGAAACCCACGCGAATGCAGGGAGAACATGCAAACTCCACAATAATTTAATGGCTGCTATTTTTTTTATTAATTTCTTTATTGAAATATTTTGTATTTTCGTAAGTACATTCTTATGTATTTAATTAGTAGTATCAACAGCAAAATCATATTAGGGTGGCCACAGGGGTGGCCAGAGTTTACACCCCTTGGGGCGCCCCTGTGTTATACATGTCAAAATTATTAGCCCCCCTTTGTATATTTTTTTCCCAATTTCTGATTAATGGAGAGCAGATTTTCTCACATTTCTAATCATAATAGTTTTAATAACTCATTTCTAATAACCTCACATAATATTAGACTAGATATTCTTTAAGACACTAGTATTCAGCTTAAAGTGACATTTAAAGGCTTAACTAGGTTAATTAGGGTAAAGTTAGGGTCATTAGGCAAGTCATTGTATAACAGTAGTTTGTTCTGGAGACAATCCAAAACTAATATTGCTAAAGGGGGCTAATAATATTGACCTTAAAATGGTTAAAGAAAAAATTAAAAACTGCTTTTATTCTAGCTGAAATAAAACAAATGAGACTTTCTCCAGAAGAAAAAATATTATAGGAAATACTGTGAAAAATTCCTGAATCTGTTCAATATCATTTGGGAAATATTCAAATAAGAAAAAAAACTCACAGGAGGGCAAAAAATTCTGACTTCAACTGTATGTAGGCATTTTGCATTATGTGACATTATTAATCATTTCAGTTTACTGTAGATTATACATTTATTGTATATCATTCCAGGTCAAGACAAATAAACTGAAAATGCTTGCCCACAATTATGCCCCGGGTCATATAACTCAAAACTGGAGTAAACGCTGAACTGAAGTGCGATTTTAACATGTTTTTGCACATGATGACATCAGTGGCTCAGTGGTTAGCACTGGGTCAGTTGGCATTTCCATGTGGAGTCCACACACATGAGCTATAGGTGAATTGGATGAATTAAATTGGCCGTAGTGTATGAGTGTGTGTGTGTGTGTGTGAGACAGTGTGTAAGGATGTTTCCCAGTACTGGGTTGTGGCTGGAAGGGCATCTGCTGTGTAATACATATGCTGGAATAGTTCATAATCGTTCATTCCGCTGTGGTGAACCTGAAACAAAGACTAAGCCGAAGGAAAATGAATGATATACTGTAGGGACAGTCTGTCAATGTTAATGTTATTGATGATTTGGGATTTTGTCTGTTTTCTGCATCACCATAATGCTGATGATTAGAACCTTTGAGTTGGTCAAAGATGGACAAAAATGTTTAACGTTTCTTTATTTAAAGGCAATAACTTTTGTAGTTGCTGATGCAGTGAGAATCTCTTTGTTTATTATGTTAAATGTGTGTGTGTGTGCCGCTGTAAACAGTTGATTTTGATTTTAAGAAGTAACTCTATTAGTAGAAAAAGGTTCATAATGCTAACATGCAAACAGATGAAAGCTTCATTTTTAACATGAGCACTTAACTTGGGCATGTTATTTTTTAAAACAAGACAGCATGTTTTGCTTGTCTAGAAAAAGCTTCTTGTTTTAAGAGTTGTTAGATATTTGGGCAAGAAACAAGACAAAAAAGGGAAGTAAGATGAGCTGTTTTTACAGTGTACATAACCCTGTTTCTTATAAATGTAATATGCATTGATCATCCAAAATGCATTGACAACACGACCTAATATGGTAACAGATTAAAGCAATGCTTCATTTTTAACATTAGCCCTTCATTTTAGGCATACTATTTTTTAAAACATGTTTTGCTTGTAATATGGATTAATGATCTAAAACGCATTGACAATATTACCTACAGTTGCAATCAGAATTATTCAACCCCCTGATTTATTAGCCCCCCTGTTTATTTTTTTCCCCAATTTCTGTTTAACGGAGAGAAAATTCTCTCAACACATTTCTAATCATAATAGTTTTTTTTTTTTTTTGAATATTTATTTATTGAGTTTTTACATTTACAATTTAAAGCATTACATTACCCCTACCCTACCATAACTACGGCACTAAAAAACAAAAACAAAAAAAAAACAAAAAACAAAAACACACACAAAACAAAACACAAGAATAAAACATATAACATTCTAAAGTTCCTGAGTCGACATTGAGAAAACAGAGTGTTCCATAATTGTTTAACATGAGGCAAAAAGAGGTGATTCTTAATACAAAAATAAATTAATTAATTAATTAATTAAAATAAATAATAATAATAATAAAAAAAAGACATTTATAATAGAAAACAACCAAAACAGTCACATCCTCTTGAATCACAAAACCTTCCAGATATATCAAAGTTAACAGTGAGGCAATACGTTGTCATGTTTTTAGTCAATTTGTTATCATTTGATATGAAGAGTTTGGTAACATCCAAAGAGTACAAGATAAAAATAACACAGAAGAAAAAAATAAATAAAAATAACTAAATAAATTTATTCTAAAGGCCAGGGAGTTCTTCAAAGTATTTAATAAAGGGGGACCATTTATCTAGGAACTTGCGTTTCGAGCCTCGAATCATGTATTTAATCTTTTCCAATTGAATGTAAGACATCACTTCATTTATCCAGCCAGAGTGTGTTGGGGGGGTCTACTCTTTTCCACTTGAATAAAATTAAACGTCTTGCTAGTAATGTAGTGAAAGCAATAACCAAATTAATCATAATAGTTTTAATAACTCATCTCTAATAACTGATTTATTTTCTCTTTGTCATGATGACAGTAAATAATATTAAACTAGTTATTTTTCAAGACACTTCTATACAGCTTAAAGTGACATTTAAAGGCTTAAATAGGGTAATGAGGTTAACTAGGCAGGTGAGGGGAATTAGGCAAGTTATTGTATAATGATGGTTTGTTCTGTAGACTATTGAAAAAATATATAGCTTAAAGGGGCTAATAATTTAGACCTTAAAATGGGTTTTAAAAAATTAAAAACTGCTTTTATTCTAGCTGAAATAAAACAAATAAGACTTTCTCCAGAAGAAAAAACATTATCAGACATACTGTGAAAATTTCCTTGTTCTGTTAAACATCATTTGAGAAATATTAAAAAAAGAAAACAAAATTCAAAGGGGGGCGAATAATTCTGATTGCAACTGTACATCTTGTTCTTGTTTAATTTATGTTTAACTAACAAATAAGCATCACACAATGTTTATTAATCTAAGTGCATGCTAAATTTACATGTATATCTTATGTTTATTTTATGTAAACAGTATCTATATGTGTTTGTGCACGTGTGTGTGTGTAACTCAAATCACTCACACACTGTACTCTGCAGAGACGTAATGTTTTCAACATGTGATCCCATGTGACTAGTTATAATTTCTCAGTTTTAATGAAAGAGTGACTCAAAATCCAAATGTGTGAACACTGGAAGTCCCTTTCACAACACTGTCACTCGTTGGGATTAGTACAAGCACTTCAGTAATAAACCATCAGTATGGCATCAGCCTGTTTACTTACAGTATAATGCCTTGTTATTGACTTATAATGACCTTGTTTATGAAATGACACTCATTTTCACTGAGATTATATGGAGTTTGAGCCAAATATTTGACCCTTGAGTCAAATCAGATGAGCAAAAAGAGAGCTGCATTGTATCATTAACAGATACAACGGTGCAAAAAACAATACAATAACATTGTCAAAACAATGATGGCGCATGGCCTGCAAATCTACAGTGTAAGACATACTGTATTTATTTACAGTGCCATGCAGTTCACCAGATGCATTAAACACAAAACCAAATGCAGTAACAGCTGCAAACAGTAAAGAATTACTCTGTTCTATAATGAATGCATGCATGAAACAAGCTAGTTTCAGGGTATTTGTCCACCAGACCGGGGTGTCTTGAGTTATAATGTTAGAAAACCGAAAACCGAATGTAACGTAAATCCATTGATGGGCAGAAAATATTTTCTTATTTTTTTTGTCTTGACTATAGTACAAATATATATATATATATATATATATATATATATATATATATATATATATATATATATATATATATATATATATATATATATATATACATACATACATATACATATATATACACATATATATACATACATATATATATACATACAGGGCTTTACATTAACACCCGCCAACCCGCCAAATGCGGGTAGATTTCAGTGGTGGCGGGTAAGACAGACACTCCCACTAGCCACTTTGGCTGGTTGAAAATAATTTTCCCGGATAATAATTCATAAAAGCAGGGTTCGACAATAAGGATGGTGCAATATGCATGCAAAGGCGATCTTAGAATTGAGAAGTAACACGACTGACAAAAATAATTGCTTTCGCGTGAGCAATAAAAAAGCAGATGAATACCGAATGAAAGGATGATCACTTGCGCTAACAGCTAAGGTGATGCACGCGACTGTTTAAAACGTGTGCGCGCTCTCGTTTCCTTGTGTGAAGCAACTGTGTCTAAAAACACAGCTGATGTGATCGGTTCTCTTTCAAATAGACTAGACAAAAAGTGACGAACATGCACCCACAGTCTTGCTGCTTTCAAGAGCTCCAGATTTGTATTTTTGTAAGCAGCACCGGTTGCTTTCGCTTTAACCATTCTTTGAACAGATTATTTATGGGTCTAACGTTAACCGAGTGCGAGTTATCATTCTTTCATTATCACACGGTATGTTTATTACCTGCTTTCTTTTGCGTTAATGTGGTTTAATTATCATTTTTTACAATAACATTGCTTTAATGGGAGATTACTCCCCATTTATGTGTAGTTAACTGGTGATCTGGGACCTTTAGCCGTGACAGATTACTGTGCACATGTTTTGTTAAATAAAAAGTATAGTAAACAGCTATATTATGCTTGTTTTGACACATTTAAAATTTGTGGCTAAGAAATAATTAATTGTTTATGTTTGGTGTGGTCAGAGATAAATTTGGTAAATCCTTCATTTTGAGCTCTGAAAATTATGTGAAATAAAAACTAATTGTAATACTATGAAAACATGACCCATTTGCTCATGAACATTTAGCAAGCTCATACACGACACACAAAAAGTGAAATGAATGAGGCATGTGGAGATAACGCAACATCTAAATCAAGTCATTTTAGCATGTCAAGGTCATATTTATGTGTATAAAATATATTTCCCCAACAACACAATTGTGGCTAGTGAAAATGGCGAGTGGCTAGTAATGTTGGAAAACTACTAGCCACCATGGCTGGTGATCAAAAAAAGTTAATGTCAAGCCCTATATATATATATATACTGTGAAGTTGTATTGAAGTTTCATTTTTGCAGCGTACCTGGTTCGTGTCTTTGGTTAAAACTGTGATTTTCTTGTCATTTTCAAATGTTGAAAGGATTTGAGATGTTGTAACTGAACAAAATACTCTGAGGTTAATATAACCCCAAATCAGAAAAAGTTGGGACAGTATGAAAAATGCAAATAAAAAAAGAAAGAAATGATTTCTACATTTTCTTTGACTTGTATTTCATTGCAGACAATACAACAAAAAGTATTTACGGTGTTCCTAAAAATTATTATTATTTATAATATACTTGTATTCCAATTTTGGTTCTTGCAACACATTTCAAAAGAGTTGGAACAGGAGCAGTTTAGGGCTAGCAATCTGGTAAATTAGTTAAATAATGATGTAATTTGAAACAGGTGATGTCAACAGATGATTGTTATTATGATTCGGTACAAAAGCAGCATCCATGAAAGGTCTAGTGCTTTAGGAGCAAAGATGGGCCGAGGATTGCCAGTTTGCCAACAAATACATGAGAAAATGACTAGAACGTTGAGCAGACAGACGGATATGGTTCAACAGCCCACAGTGTGATTTATTTACAGTACCAGGTAAGGAGGTAAGGTGAAGGAAGCCGTGCAGGTAGGAGTCCTTTGGCTGGGTAGTGGGGAAATCCTCTGGGCTGGTGAAGTGTCGGGTCTTTGGTAGAAGAGTGAGGTGCCGGTCAGAGAGAAAGAAGCATTAGTATGTCTTGCATGGAGAAGTTAAGCTCAGTCTGTCTCTTTCTCTTTTTATATGCTCTCTTCCTAATGAGCTGCAGGTGGCGATCGGTGCTGATGAGGTGACAGGTGTTGGTAGTTTGGACTTGTGGTGACACTGCATTGGAACACTCGCCAGATTCCCCTCTTCTTTGCGTCGTCCCAGTCTGGGTTGTCATCCTGTTATGAAAGAAGGAAGCGGTTAGGGGTGTGCGCAGGGCCGGCCCTGTACATTTGGGGGCCCTAAGCAGAATACTTTTGGGGCCCTACCTTGCTCTAAATAGTGGAGTATTGCCATTGAAAACCGTCCCACAATCATTTTATTGCTTATTAAATACAATCAGTGAAACAGAAAAATAAAGCCTGATTTATTCTACTTAATAACTATCTGAATGACTTGGACATTTTAAAACAGCACTGTTTTTGTCAACTAGCAGCTTCAAATCTTTAATGAAGGGACCAGTGATTCCTTCTTTGCATCCTTCTGGAGTGTTTAAAACATATTCTATTAATTTGGCAAACAGATTGAAGATTCTATAAAAGATTCTAGGTTGAGTTTTTTTTATTTATTTTTTTTATATAAATTCCAAAAGCAAAAGCCCTGCAATGAAATGACACTGAACAATAATTAATAAGGTGACCATAGCTCGAGGTGGACACCGATGACATGTGGAGTCCCACAAGGCTCGATTCTGGCACCTCTCCTGTTCAACCTTTATATGCTCCTTCTGAGCCAAATAATGAGAAAGAACCAAATTTCCTACCACAGCTATGCTGATGACACTCAGATCTACTTAGCCTTACTGCCTAATGACTACAGCCCTATTGACACCCTCTGCCAATGCATTGATGAAATGAACAGTTGGATGTGCCAAAACTTTCTTCAGTTAAACAAAGAGAAAACTGAAGTCATTGTGTTTGGGAACAGAGATGAGGTTCTCAAGGTAAATGCGTACCTTGGCTCTAAAGGTCAAACAACAAAAAATAAGCTCAAGAATCTTGGTGTGACTCTGGAGTCAGATCTGAGTGTCAATAGTCATGTCAAAGCAGTTAGTAAATCAGCATACTATCATCTCAAAAACATTGCAAGATTCAGATGCTTTGTTTCCAGTGAAGACTTAGAGAAACTTGTTCATGCTTTTATCAGCAGCAGGATGGATTACTGTAACGGCCTCCTCACGGGCCTTCCCAAATAGACAGTCAGACAGTTGCAACTCATCCAGAACGCTGCGGCCAGGATTCTGACCAGAACCAGAAAATCAGAGCACATCACACCTGTCCTCAGGTCTCTACACTGGCTCCCAGTTACATTCAGAATAGATTTTAAAGTATTATTACTGGTCTACAAATCACTAAATGGCCTAGGAGCTCAATACATTACAGATATGCTCACTGAATACAAACCTAGAAGAACACTCAGATCTCTAGGATCATATAAACTAGAAATTCCAAGAGTTCAGTCAAAGCAGGGTGAATCTGCCTTCAGCTACTACGCCCCTCGCTGCTGGAATCAACTCCCAGAAATGATCAGATGTGCTCCAACATTAGGCACATTCAAATCCAGACTGAAAACACATCTGTTTAGCTGTGCCTTTACTGAATGAGCACTGTGCTACGTCCAACAGATCGCACTATTATGTTTTTCTCTTCTTTTTCATTCTTTTACAACCTGTTTTAACATATTTTTATCTGTTTTTTTATTATCTGTTTTTATTTTATTTTTTTTTCTCACACTTGTCTTTTTATTCCTGTTTATGTAAAGCACTTTGAATTGCCACTGTGTATGATATGTGCTATAGAAATAAACTTGCCTTGCCTTGCCTTAATTATTTAAATGCATTGCTTAGTAATAAAATATATATTCTGAATATAAGGTAAATATGAAAAATGTTCATTAAAAAAATAAATAAATAAATTTATATATATATATATAAGAAAAGGGAAAGCAACAAATACTGAGTTAATGTTAATTCCCAAACACAAACTTTATTATTCCTTCAGTCTTCCCTGTTCCTTACATTTGAGATGCAGGGTCCAGAGCTTATATTAAATTATGATTAATTTAATTAGGACATAACTTTTATAAACATGTCTCAGGAAAAAATGTTACCATTGTGCAAAATATGTCAGTGAAAGACGCTTCAATATTGCATTTCAGTTAAGGGCCTTTGGTAGAAAAGTGAGGCGCCGGTCTAGCCACTGCTATCTGCTGGAAACAGAGAGAAAGAAGCATTAGCGTGTCTTTCTTGGAGAGATCGAGCTCAGTCTATGTCTCCTCCTTCTCTGTTTATATACTCCCTTCCTAATGAGCTGCGTGTGGCAGCTGTGCTGATTGGCAGTTTGGACTTGTGGCGACACTGCATCGGAACACTCGCCACAATAATTAAAAGATTCAAGGAATCTGGAGGATTTTCACTGCGTAAAGGACATTCATTCATTTTCTTTTCGGCTTAGTCCCTTTATTAATACAGGGTCACCACAGCAGAATGAACTGCCAACTTATCCAGCATACGTTTTACGCAGCGGATGCCCTTCCAGCCGCAACCCATGACCGTGATCTCCAAGAATTCTCATTCATCTATAAGCCACATCACCACATGAGTTCAAGACTACTGCGGCAACCCTGCGGCAAGTACCACAATACATAGTTACATCCACAAATACCAGTTAAAACTGTACTGTGCCAGAAGAAAGCCCTATGTTAACAGTGTCAAGAAGTGCCTTCGACTTCTCTGAGCTCTGAGGCATGTGGGATGGACCATCAACCTCATAGGGTTGGCATCATCTCTTTACAGGTCTTGTATCTGATCGAGTGATGCTGCACAATCTCTAGAAAGGTAGAAATAAAGAGCAAAAGAAAGAGAATTGTCATAGCTGCTGTTCATAATATTTTAAACAAATGATATTAATTGGGGTGTCACGGTGGAGCAGTGAGTAGCACAATCGCCTCACAGCAAGAAGGTCGCTGGTTCGAGCCTCAGCTGGGTCAGTCGGCATTTCTGTGTGGAGTTTGCATGTTCTCCCCGGGTTCGTGTGGGTTTCCTCTGGGTGCTCCGGTTTACCCCACAAGTCCAAAGACATGTGGTATAGGTGAACTGGATAAGCTAAATTGTCCGTATGTATGAGTGTGAAGGAGTGTGTATGGATGTTTCCCAGTGATGGGTTGCAGCTGGAAGGGCATCCCTGGATAAACATATGCTGGATAAGTTGATGGTTCATTCCATTGTGGCGACCCCAGATTAATAAAGGGCCTAAGCCAAAAATGAATGAATGAATGAATGAATGAGTATCCCTTTAAATGTGCATTCTCTCATAAATACATTAACAAATCTTCATAATCCAATAAATAAATACAATTTTGAAAATGTAATCTGCTTCATAGCAACTCAGTTCCAAGGATGTTTGTTACATTTTACAGGTATGTTACTGCATGACTGATCACTTGCCAAGAGCCGCAGGTATTTTTAATAAATAAACAATTTTATTAATTTTATAGTGTTTTTTATGAAAACACTATGTGTGTTAGCTGCGTAAAACATATGCTGGATAAATTGGCGGTTCATTCCGTTGTGGCGACCCCAGATTAATAAAGGGACTAAGCCGAAAAGAAAATGAATGAATGACTGATATTAAATAGGGAAAAATATACAGGGGGGCTAATAATTCAGGAGGGCTATTAATTCTGTCTTCAACTGTTTTTTATATACTCAGTTATTTCTGCAGTGTGTCACACTCACACAGCTACTTAGCATAAATTGTATGATTCAACAATAATAACTTGACTAGAAACATATGAAACATATTTGCAAATGTCTTGTGTGAATGGCCCTGTATACCTATGCAGTTGATTAAGACATTGCAGGTCGCATGACCAAGGGTTTTTGCAAAATCCCTACCCCCAACCCAAATTTGAGTCAATTATGTACAAGACCAACTGATGGAATAAAACTTCAATTTAAAATAATAGTTGCTGACATTTGACCCAAATTTGGATTATAATAACCCCATTAACAACATTATTAATTTTCAGTTAAAGAGTACACAGTTTATATATATATATATATATATATCGTCACCTTAGAATTATAAGGTTCTACATGACATTTTTGTCAAAATTTAGTTATTGACAAATTCTTATTAAATGACAACTTATTTACATTATGGGATGTTTTTTTTTAGTTGTTTACATTTTAAGACTTTTTATTTTAAAAGCAAATGTTACACACACACTGTTTGCTATATGGAATGCAAAAACTTTGAAGCTCAATATCTTAAAATCATTTAGAACGCAGATAGAACCTTATAATTCCAAGGTGATGATATATATATATATATTATTAATTACCAGTTAAATAATACACACATTATAGTTATACATGTAATTCATTAATTTTATTAGATTTTATTCACCTTTTTTCTTTTTTTTTTTTTATTGCCAATTTCTAAACATTTACTTCTGGCATTATATTTGTTATTACTAGATCTATTAGACTGGCTGATAACTAACTAACTAACTAACTAACTAACTAACTAACTAACTAACTAACTAACTAACTAACTAACTAACTAACTAACTAACTAACTAACTAACTAATAATACTTACATGCAGAGTGCTCAACATAAATGAATATATTTATCCATTTTTATCCATTTCTTAGAGAAAATAGGTCATATATTTTGGTGCATTTGAACAAAACAGATTTATAAACTAATATTTATTTATTAAAATAATACTTTAGTCACTGAACATCTTTAGAAGTAGAAAGATAATACATTTAAATTCATGCAAAATATTGGAGAAAAAATAAATACAACATACAAAATTTCAACAAAATTTGATACATTTTTAGTTTCTCTTGAATTTTGCTCTTTACATTTTTTCACATTAATATTTTTCCCTAACATAAATTTGGGTGTGCTAATTTTGGATCGCTTGCATGAGTTATTTTGTTAGATTAGCTCCAGATTCAGCTTCAGTATTGACTAATCTAATGTATATGCACAGATATAATATTGTATATCTTCCTATAGAACATATTCATTTAAATGAGAGATTTGTGAGGGGTGTGTACTCATATATGCTGAGCACTGTAAATGCATCAAGGCCTTTTCATACTAAAAGTCCTTTGGTCCAACAGCCAGCAGATGGCAGCAGCCGTCCAGTGTATACTATAATTGTACTCTAGTAAGAAGACAGCTGGTATAATGCTGCGCTCACAAGAGAGACAGAGCACACAAGTTGATTTAGTTTACAAAGAGAATTAGAGTTCAGCACAGATAGATCTGTGAGCAATCATACATTCTTCAGAAATCAAAAAGTGATACTTAAAACTGGGAAATTTAATAAATAATAATAATTAAAAAAAATCAGCTGTTGAACAGTTAGTCAATACCCTGCTGTGAAATGTGTTTTCTTCTTCAAATATTGCCCAAGTGGTGTTTAACAGGATTTTTTTTTACAGTATTTCCTTTAATATTTTTTCTTCTAGAAAAACTCTTATTTCTTTTAGTTTGACTTGAATTAACCAGTTTTTACATTTTTATACATTATTTAAAGGTCCACATTTCTCTCGATAGTTTAAAGAACAAATCACTGTTTTCCAATAACTTGCCTTTATAAAACTTGCCCTAATTAGCATAAAAACCTGGTTTCAAGAGTTCACACTTAGCTGATGATCAATAAAGCGTAATTGGCATGCTGTCCCGAAAGAGAGCCCTGAGCTCGTACATCCTCGAGCCTGGGGCTCCCTCCCATAAGAAGGGCGAGAGGGGAGTTCGAGCTCAGGAAGGTCTCGAGAACTCTTCTGCTTGTCACCGTGTGAGAAGTGTAAACTATGGTTGTCTTAGGTAATAATTTGGTTTAGTCGATTGGCTATGGTGTATGTTTTTGGACGGTGGGAGGAAACCGGGGAACCCGGGAGAAACCCACGCGAACACAGGGAGAACATGCAAACTCCGCACAGAAACGTCAACCGGCCCAATAGGAGGCTGAACCGCCATGTCGCCCTATAGGAAAAAGGGTGGAAGTAGGGGTGAAAGGGGGGAAACTTCAAGACGAAGATAACTGGAGTGAAATCTCTGGTTATTTATAGTGTGTCCGTGATCATCTAATAGGGCAGATTACGGAGCTGATAAGGTGCCAGCCGTGTTGATCATAAGCACGTGATCCTCTCGAAATTAGTTCATAAATAAACCACACCTTCAAAATATTATGCACTGTCATCATGGGGAAGACAGAAGGAATTAGTTATTAGAAATTGCTTATTACAACTATTATGTTAAAAATGTGATGGAAAAAACGTCTTGAGAACAACACTTGGGGAATATTTAATATTAAGAATTAAAATTTCACCAGATGGCGAATCATTGTGACTTCAGCTGTATGTATTAACTTTTTAATATGTTTTGGCTGCTTTATAAAAAACCTAGGACCTTCTCTGCTAACTGCAACATCAACACACACACACACATAGACATGGGTATTGGTGGTTTACATGGACGCTCCATACTGTAGGTGTAAATGCATTTTATTCAATAAAAATCGATAATTATATGGGCTAACCGAAAACCTTAACAGGACACATGTGGGACATTTTAAATGTCGAAAATTAAATGTGATTTTGAAGCATTTTGAATGATAAAGACATCAGTAATGTCCTCGTAAAAAAGAGTACAACTATGTCTTACCTAAATAATCCTTGTAAACCACCAAAACCAGTACACACACTCATTGGTATTGGTGGTTTACAGGGACTCTTCATAGGCGCAATGTAATTTATACAGTAAAAACGCTTATTATATGGCCTAACTATAACCTAGTCTTAACCCTACGTATGTGTTTAAAGTAGCATGACCCTGTAAACCTCCATAACAGAGTACAACTACACTACCAGTCAAAAGTTTGGGGTTAGTAAGATTTTTAAATGTTTTAAAATAAGCTAAAATAAGGTTTAAAATATTCTCCTGCTCACCAAAGCTGCGTTTACTTATTCAAAAATACAGTACACATTGTAAAATTGTGAAATGTTATTGCACTATAAAATATATATTTAATAAATAAATATTTAAATATTATAAATAAACATTTTTTGTTACATTTAATAAATGCCACCTTGATGAACAGAATCATTTTCTTAAAAAAATAACATAAAAAAACTGACGCCAAACTTTTGACCGGTAGTGTAAGTCACACCCATGCAATTATACAAAAAAACTGTCCTTGTAAACCACCAAAACCAGTACACACATTCACACCTTGGTATTTGTGGTTTACAGGGACTCTACATAAGTGTAATGTAACTTATATTCTAAACATCGCTTATTATATGGCCTAACCATAACCCTAAACTTAACCCTAAGTGGTTGAAGTGGCATGACGCTGTAAACCACCATAAGTACAACTAGATCATACCCATGTCATTATACAAAAAACTGTCTTTGTAAACCACCAAAACCAGTACACACACACACACACACACACACACCTTGGTATTGGTGGTTTACAGGGACTCTTTATACAGTAATGTAATATATAGAGTGAAACATGCTTTTTATATGGCCTAACAATAACCCCAACCTTAACCCTAAGTGGTTGAAGTAGCACCGTAAACCACCATAATCGGGTACAACTATGTCCTACCCATGTCATTATACAAGAAAGATCCTTGTAAATCATCAAAACCAGGACACACACATGTTTGTATTGGTGGTTTACAGGGACTCTTCATAGGCATAATGTAATTTATACAGTAAAACTGCTTATTATATGGCCTAGCCATAACCCTAACCTTAAGTGTTTGAAGTGGCACAGTAAACCACCATAATAGAGTTCAACTTTGTCATACCCATGATATACAAGAAACCATCCTTGTAAACCATAAAAACCAGTACACACACAGATCAGTATTGATGGTTTACAGGAACGCTTCATGTAATTTTTACAGTAAAAAACACTTATTATATGGCCTAGCCCTAACCCTAACTGTTTGAAGTGGCTTGTCCCCATAAACCACCATAATCGGTTACAACTATGTCATACCCATGATATACAACAAAATATTCCTGTAAACAATCAAAACCAGTACACACACACACACACATTGGTATTGGTGGTTTACAGGGACTCTTAATAGGCATAATGTAATTTATACAGTACAAATGCTTATTATATGGCCTAGCCGTAACCCTAACCTTAACCCTAAGTGTTTGAAGTGGCACCGTAAACCACCATAGCAGAGTACAACTATATCATACCCATGATATACAAGAAACTGTCCTTGTAAACCATAAAAACCAGTACACACACACATGTTGGTATTGGTGGTTTACAGGGACTCTTAATAGGCATAATGTCATTTATACAGTAAAAATGCTTATTATATGGTGTAACCATAACCCTAACCTTAACCCTAAGTGTTTGAAGTGGCACCGTAAACCACCATAGCAGAGTACAACTATGTCATACCCATGATATACAAGAAACCATCCTTGTAAACCATAAAAACCAGTACACACACAGATCAGTATTGGTGGTTTACAGGAACGCTTCATAGTGGTCATGTAATTTTTACAGTAAAAAACACTTATTATATGGCCTAGCCCTAACCCTAACTGTTTGAAGTGGCTTGTCCCCATAAACCACCATAATCGGTTACAACTATGTCATACCCATGATATACAACAAAATATTCCTGTAAACAATCAAAACCAGTACACACACACACACACATTGATATTGGTGGTTTACAGGGACTCTTAATAGGCATAATGTAATTTATACAGTACAAATGCTTATTATATGGCCTAGCCGTAACCCTAACCTTAACCCTAAGTGTTTGAAGTGGCACCGTAAACCACCATAGCAGAGTACAACTATGTCATACCCATGATATACAAGAAACTGTCCTTGTAAACCATAAAAACCAGTACACACACACATGTTGGTATTGGTGGTTTACAGGGACTCTTAATAGGCATAATGTCATTTATACAGTAAAAATGCTCATTATATGGTGTAACCATAACCCTAACCTTAACCCTAAGTGTTTGAAGTGGCACCGTAAACCACCATAGCAGAGTACAACTATGTCATACCCATGATATACAAGAAACTGTCCTTGTAAACCATAAAAAGCAGTACACACACACACATGTTGGTATTGGTGGTTTACAGGGACTCTTAATAGGCATAATGTAATTTATACAGTACAAATGCTTATTATATGGCCTAGCCGTAACCCTAACCTTAACCCTAAGTGTTTGAAGTGGCACCGTAAACCACCATAGCAGAGTACAACTATGTCATACCCATGATATACAAGAAACCATCCTTGTAAACCATAAAAACCAGTACACACACAGATCAGTATTGGTGGTTTACAGGAACGCTTCATAGGTGTCATGTAATTTTTACAGTAAAAAACCCTTATTATATGGCCTAGCCGTAACCCTAACTGTTTGAAGTGGCCTGTCCCAATAAACCACCATAATTGAAATCAACTAGGTCAAAAAATTGTCCTTGTAAACCACCAAAACCAGTACACAAACTCGCACGCACAAAGGTGAACGATCTAAAACAGCGATCACACATTGAAACACATCAGTCTTCACCCCACATTAAACCAGACCCACAAAAAAGTTTTGCTCTTTGTCTGCCGAAGCATAGGAATTTGGCAAAGTTCCATCTGCTATTTGATTTTTTCTGTTTTCGCAAAACAGTGGCAGACAAAAGAGCTCATGGTAAAAATAAAAAAAAAATCACAATGATACCTTCAACTCCACCTGCACCCTCCGACGCTTAAAGTTTCCCGCCTTAGGTATCATCTGCCTGACGAGCATATATATACCTAACAACAAAGCTGCGCAAACAACAGGACTCCTGTGTTAATACTCATCAAGGCTTTTGGGCAGACGCCGAGAACGCCTCGCCTCCCTAATCAGGACCCCCACATGAAGAGCAGCACACCTCTGGTTTCAGCATAATTACAGACAGGCGATAATCAGGTCACCCCAGTGGGGCCAAGTGAGCCGGTGGAGGTGTTAATAAACATTCCTCCCTACTTTTTTTTTTTCCTGAGGTAAGAAAGAGAGACGAAAAGAGAGAAGCCCGCCCGCATGGGCACAGTGATATTGAATAGATACCCTGGGGCACGACACCCCCGAAAGGTTACTCTCTATCTAACACAACAGAGAAAAAGAGAGAATAGAAAGAGAATGGGGTGAACTCAGACCCGTTTTCCCTTGGAGTTTAGGGAGGGAGGGAGGTGGAGGGGATCTTAACATTTTAAAATAATTCAAATGTTAACATTTCGCAGATTAGCATAAGGATTGCTTGCAGTCACGGGGCTGTGAAATAAAATATCTATCAGCAGCTTGTTCTTTTTTGGGGGAAAGATAGTCAAAGATAGACATAACCTCAGGTGCAGCCTATGAGTGGAGTCTCGTTCTCAGAAAACAGACGCGCAAAGAAAGGAAGTGTATGAGGATTTCTAATATAGGGGTTTTGAATTAGTTGCATCTCTTACTATTGATTGCTACTCTTTAAAAGTTGTTGAAAGTCACACTTTTGGTAACTCGTTAAGCCATGCAAAACAAGTTGGAAAAGTTTAAACATGTTTGAGGTAGAAAGGGAATGACTCACGTGTGTACTCTATTTAGACAAAAGTTTGTTGAGAGAACGTTTCAGCGGAGGTCTCCCTTGATTAGCTTATAACTCAGAACTTCAGGAGTGTTAAAAATTCTTAAAGGTGCAGGATGTAAGTTTGACACCCAGTGGTTGAACTAGATATTGCACTCCTGGATCAAAACAAACGCAAGCGTGGGTTGCCAGATGAGTACAGGAGCGAGTGATTTAAACCGTGTTCTAAATAAAAGCAACGACACGCGATAGAGGGAATATTCTCCATATTAAAAGGACTTTTGGTTCTAACCAACACCTCGAATTGATATATTAGAAACGGCTTCTGTTTCTCACAGCTGAACAACAAAAACCTATGACAGTGATCATACTAGATCCAACTAGATTAAAGACCTATCTTTTTAGCAAATTATACACTCAGTGCATTACATGACGCATGATGTGCCCCACACAGGTTTTTGCTTCTTGTTTTTATACACCATGAACAGCAGCTACGCTAATTATTCTCCTTATTTTGTATTTCCACCTGGGGGTACTCATCCCGAGGCCCTCAGACTATGCAGTGCCACTGATGTGATCCAAGACCAGCGATGAGATGATCCCGAGGTTTTCATAATCCTGGACCAGGCCGTATCCTGAGCAGCTGCTGTGGTGGAGAGCATGAGACTGATTCCTGTGATGCTCCAAGGACAGTCGAGTCTTCGCTGAGGTCAAGCTTCCTGCGCCTATACTGCAGCTCTGCACAAGACGTTTGGCCATAGGGGAAATGGTCGTGCCCAACTGAGCCAGGTTTCTCTCGAGGTTTTTTAAATCCTTCACTTTCGCCAATTGGTGAAGTTTTTTCCTCGCCGCTGTCGCCACTGGCTTGCATGGTTCGGGATCTGTAGAGCTGCGCATCGATGGAGTTGCTCTTCAGTGTTTGGACTCTCAGTAGTGATTATTAACCCACACTGAACTGAGCTAAACTGAACTGAACTTAATCTCTGAAAACTGAACTGACACTGTTTCAATTCACTATCATCTTCTACAGTATGTGAAGCTGCTTTGACACAATCTACATTGTATAAGTGCTATACAAATAAAGATGGATTGGTCACCTCAGGTCAACCTTGTGTGTTTTATTCAGTGCTAAATGCTAACAATGTGAGTTTGAATACCAATTTACATTTAATGATGTTAAAGAGGGTTACCATGTATTAAACAGATTATAAACCTTACCGTTTCGTGAGTGAGTGCATATTCTGTGCTTCTGAATGGCTGTGTTTACATTTCTGTCGTGTTTCGTCTGGTGCAAACAGCCAAATTGCTCATCACTGCGTAAAGCGTGTTGTTAGGACACGTGGTTACAATGTAACCTGCTCACCTAATGTTTACGTTCGTAATTCATTCATTCATTCATTTTCTTGTCGGCTTTGTCCCTTGCGGGGTCGCCACAGCGGAATGAACCGCCAACTCATCCAGCACGATTTTACGCAGCGGATGCCCTTCCAGCCGCGGATGCCCTTCCATGCCCTTCCGAAGTCTGGGAACTTCCACACACACATTCACATTCATACACTATGGACAATTTAGCTTACCCAATTCACCTATACTGCATGTCTTTGGACTGTGGGGGAAACCGGAGCACCCGGAGGAAACCCACGCGAACCCAGGGAGAACATGCAAACTCCACACAGAAACGCCAACTGACCCAGCCTAGCCGAGGTTCGAACCTGCGACCCAGCGACGTTCTTGCTGTGAGGCAACAGCACTACCTACTGCGCCACTGGGTTGCCCTACGTTCGTAATATTTATGTCATTTGCTAATTAATAACCTCATGTGGAACTGAATCTGTCTCCCATACTGTCTATTTCGGTCACGGACGCATGCTTTCAGAGTCTTTCTGACTAAATAAATGAAATACGCTGTTTTCCACCAAGGCAACCCGGAGTGCTGCAATATAATTGGCTAAACTGGCTTTGTGCAGGTTAACTTTACCTAAACAAAAACCATTTTCAAAGCAGAATATCTGACTTCAGCATTGTTTTTCAGTTAAACAAGTATTTTATGTTCACTTGGGATGTTTCTTAAATATCTGCACACATATTATGGTGTTTTTATGCTTTAGAAGAGTCAAAAACTGACATACAGCACCTTTAAGTATTTAAAAATGTACACACTATTTAATATTTGATTCATTCTTTTATTCGATGGCTTTATATGATGATCGCAAATGTGGGTTTATTCAGATTTTGCTCAGTGTTCTGATAGAATGTTCTAAAAACATCCAAAATATCTTATTTTAATCGCAATCTATAATTGACTCTATGGCATTATCAATAATTCATTCATTTTCCTTTGGTTTAGTCCCTTTATTCATCAGGGGTCGCCATAGGGGAATGAACCGCCAACTTATCCAGCATACACTCACCGTCCACCTTACTAGTACAGGGTTGGACCCCCTTTTCCTGTCTTAATCCTTCGTGGCAGAGATTCAACAAGGTACTGGAAATATTCCTCAGGGATTTTGCTCCATATTGACATGATAGCATCACGCAGTTGCTGCAGATTTGTCGGCTGCACATCCATGATGCCAATCTCTCGTTCCAACACATCCCAAGGTGTACTATTGGATTGAGAACTGGTGACTGTGGAGGCCATTTAAGTACAGTGAACTCATTGTCATGTTCAAGAAACCAGTCTGAGATGATTTACGCTTTATGACATGGTGCATTATCCTACTGGAAGTAGCCATCAGAAGATGGAGTACACTGTGGTCATTAAGGGATGGACATGGACTGCAACAATAATCCGGTAGGTTGTGGTGTTGACAACATGCTCAACTGGTACTAATGGGCCCAAAGTGTGCCAAGAAAATATCCCCCACACCATTACACCACCACCACCAGCAGCCTAAACCACTGTAGTAAGGCAGGATGGATACATGCTTTCATGGTGTTGATGCCAAATTCTGCAATAGTATCTAGCTGCAGCCTTTATGATGCAAGCTGAGATTGCATCACTCAGCGACGCAATGGCAGACACAACGCACTCAATGAAGTGAGTGACGTAACTGTGATGGGTAGGGTTAAGGGTGGAATATCAGTAACTGAAATATCAGTTTCCTGTTCTTAGCTGACAGGAGTGGCACCCGGTGTGGTCTTCTGCTGCTGTAGCCCATTCGCCTCAAGGTTGGACGTGTTGTGTGTTTAGAGATGCTCTTCTGCAGACCTAGGTTCTCTTTTTCTGACCATTCTCTGTAAACCCTAGAGATGGTTGTGCATGAAAATCCCAGTAGATCAGCAGTTTCTGAAATATTCAGACCAGCCCGTCTGGCACCAAACAACCATGCCACGTTCAAAGTCACTTAAATCCACTTTCCTCCCCATTCTGATGCTTGAGTCGCTGCCATGTGATTGGCTGATTAAAAATTTGCGTTAACAAGCGGTTGCAAAGGTGTACCTAATAAAGTGGCCGGTGAGTGTATGTTTTATGCAGCGGATGTCCTTCCAGCTGCAACCCAGTACTGGGAATCACCCATACACTCTCACATTCACTATGGCCAATTTAGTTTGTTCAATTCACCTATAGCGCATGTGTTTGGACTGTGGGGGAAACCGGAGCACCAGGAGGAAACTCAATTTGATGACTGGGGATGATTGGGAAGCCATGATGGAGGGAATTTGGCCACACCGGGGTTATACCCCTACTCTTCATGAGAAGTGTCATAGGATTTTTAATGACCACAGAGAGTTTACAGGTTTAATGTCTCATCCAAAATATGACGCTCACTGACAGTATAACATCCCCTTCACCATACTGGGGCATTAGGACTGCAGGTTGAGTGCCCTCTGCTGTCCTCACTAACATCCCTTCCAAAGCAACCTAGTTTTCATATGTGGTCTCCCATCCAGGTATTGACCAGTCTCAGCCCTGCTTATCTTCAGTGAGTAAATATATAGTGAGAATAATATATATAACAACAACAACAAAAAAAAAAAAAACAATAATAAAAACACCTTCAAATTAGCACAAACAGACCATCTCATGCATTCTGTTATCTGGATGGGGAGGAGTGGGGGTGGGGTGTGCAGCTGCCATGTCAGAGGCACCTGCCAGCGGCCAAACCTTACACAACTTCCATCTCTCTCCCAGGTTGCTCTATCACTCTTTTTTCTCCCTCCTTTCTCTCTCTCTCTTTCTCTCTCTCTCTTTTCTCCTCCTCGCCCCACTCCCCCTGCTCAGGGAAAAAGTTTACCAGACAGCCCCGAGGACTCCCATCTCCTTGACTCCTCGAAACCTCATCAACAACCCCCCACACGCACCACAACCAAAACACACACACACACACGCACACACGCACACACAACCAACTTACCAGAAAAATTAATAATACATAGGGCCAAATGCAGCTTTTTGGTGAGGTCCTCATACAGACAATACATCTGTCTACAGCACGTGATGGATGTTAGAAGTGAAGGCAATAAGCTACACACTTAAGTGACAGCAGATACTGGGAGGTTTCTAGTGTGGGTGTAGATGCTTCAGTTTCAGTTTCAAATTTAGTTTGCTTTATTTTTGTCATTCAAAACATCAGTATGGACGTAATGCAGAACGAAATCACCCAGCAAGAACATAAAGAAAGCAGCAGAAAAATAGTAAGAACCTAATATAATAAATAAACTTTTGTAATGTCATATATATATTTATATATATATATATATATTTATACAACAGTTCTGTCTGGTTCTCGAATCTGATTGGCTGATAGCAGTGTGATATTCCGCGATATCAGAACTCGTACAGCCTCTTCACCTTTGTGTATTACTCCGCCCACATAGAGTGACAGGAAATCCATAAACTCACTACAGTTTGATAAATATTGCAGCTATTGGACAACATAATGTACTTTTGAGGCTTTTTTTAGTTGAGAATGCAGTAGTTTAGATTGCAACTATGCAGTTTGCTTATAAGGATAGTGGCTATTTTAAAATATTTATAATTTCTGAGAAACATCGGCATCCATTAACCAAAGACGGTGGATGTTGTCTATCCACAAGATGGCGCCAGGACCGCATAATAAGCCCTTGCTTAGAAGATTAAAACTGCGCGAATTCTAACTGTACGTTCACACCGAAAGCAGCGGGAAGGTCAAAGGTCGCTCTGGCCGCCCTGGCGACAACGCTGTCTGCCTCAGCTCTGGCAGCGAGAGCGTCAAAATTCGCTACATTGATCTCGTATTTAAAGGAGCCGTTGCTGCATATCATATCAGTTACATTCCCGCATAAAACATGCTTTCTAGCGTGAAGATGTTGCACACTTATTATCAGATTCACTTAACTGCGGAAGATCTAGTTGCATGTGGTGTGGCTTTGCTCCAATATGTGTCCATATGCCTGAAATATTCTGAAGCAGCAATACCGTTTTGTATTGTCGCATGAGATTCCCGCTTTTTTTAAGAAAAAAAATATATATATAACATTGATGCACATTAGTAACTCGCCAGTAACTTTTTTAATTGATGTTCCTGTAAGAAAACATTGCAAATAATTGGAAATCCAGCGACCGCAATAATCAAACCCTTGGGAACAACTGTGGTCAGAACCAAAGTTCACAGTGACTGTGTTCTCTGGACTCCTCTCAAGCGGTGGACTTCTACATTCCGATTGGTTGCCGCCGAACCGCGTCACAGCTCATTACCATAAAGTTGACTTGATTTCAACTCTCCTCGACGCCCACAACGGCGAAGACGCGTCGCGCTGCTCCTCGCCGCTTATCGCCGCCGGCTCCCATTGAAAATGAGTGACTTCCGGCTACTTTGACGCTCTCGCCGCTTTCGGTGTGAACGTACAGTAACTACAGCTGATCAAATCATTATTAAACTAGTAAGTGATATTCTAAGTCGATCTCTCTCTTTTGTATAGATTGCAACTCTGATACAAGTTTTATTTATGGAGAAAATTAAAAAGCACTGCAGTGTTTATCTGAGATAATTAGGGTGTTTATACACCTGCCTTATTTAGTTCGGTTGAATTGCACTAGAGTTTGTTTTCCCTCTTGGTGCGGTTTGTTTGGGCAGGTGTGAATCTAGCAATCGCACTCGAATGCGCACCAAAGTGGACCAAAAAAGCGTACCGAGACCTACTTAGGGTGCTTTCACACCTGCCTTATTTAGTTCGGTTGAATCGCACTAGAGTTCGTTTTCCCTCTTGGTGCGGTTCGTTTGGGCAGGTGAGAACGTAGCAACTCGGGTGCGCACCAAAAGCGTACCAAAAAAGCGTACCGAGACCTGCTTGAAGAGGTGGTCTCGGTACGCTTTCAAACGAACCCTGGAGCGGTTCGTTTGTGGTGAGAATGTGATCCAAACTAAAACAGACCCAACCGCAAAAAGTACTGCGCCTTTTTGGACTAATCCAGCTGCCGTAGTGCGATGCGCTGTCTATCTTATGGGGTTTGGAGGAAAAATATTTGTTGACAGCGCTTTACCAACAGTTTTAAACCGAGAGAGAGAGAGAGAGAGAGAGAGAGAGAGAGAGAGAGAGAGAGAGGGAGAGAGAGAGGGAGAGAGAGAGAAACATTACCTGGTGGATCATTGGTGATATTTCCGAAAGATGACCATGTCGCAGATTAGCTAAATTATTTCACGCCTTCTCCTAATGCTTTCGCCGATTGCAATGCATTAAAACATTGTTTTCCAGCCCCAGCCGCCCTTCATTCTCGAAATGTATAGTTTGTCTAAAGTGATGCATACAAACTACATAGTATACTACGACCAGGGATACTGCGTCAGCCAGCGCAGCGACATTGTGTGTCTGCCGGTTTGTTTATTTGCGGTAGTTCCACGTCAATTCTGACCAATTGAAAAGCAGTTTAGGAAATGCGTTCAATAACATCTGGCCAGTGAGGGATGTAGATTTTGTCACATGACTGCATTTTGGTTTGTTTCAACTGGTTCGGACCAAAGCAATCAGTGTGGTGTGAAAGCGGCCCAAAACGGCAGAAAAATGCTACAATGTATCATTTGCTGCCTTTGGTCCGGACCAAATGAACCGAACCACATATTTGAAAGCACCCTTAAAGAGGTGGTCTCGGTACGCTTTCAAACAAACACTGGAGCTGTTCGTTTGTGGTGAGAACATGATCCGAACTAGAACAGACCCTGCAAAAAGTACTGCGCCTTTTTTGGACTAATCCAGCTGCCGTATTCCGATGCACTGTCCCATCTTTTGGGGTGTGGAGGAAAAATATTTGTTGACAGCGCTTTACCTACAATTTTAAACCGAGAGAGAGAGAGAGGGAAAACATTACCTGATGGATCATTGGGAATATTTCAGGAAGACGACCATTTTGCAGTTTAGCTAAATTAATTCCTGCCTCCTGAAGTGACTTGCGATGCACAGCATTGAACTTTGAGCATCTTACATTCAGAGATGTTGTTTATGTTCACACAGCTACATTACACATCAACTAAAGTTTAAATATGATATCGTAGTGGACCACTCCTTTAAAACCTGTTAGCCTTCAGTCAATTTTGGGGATTTATACCTACTTAACTTTAAACAGTAACAGTTCCTGACTCCAGTAAGCTACAAACACAAACTGGGTATCACTGGAAAGAAGACACTTTGAGCTTTACTGTGGAAAAAGGGGAAGTTATATGTTAAAAAATACAAAAAGTTATACATTATGAAGTTATGAGAAAAAAAATTGTATTGTGTTCAATATTTGTTTTTCCATATACAAACACAGGAAAACATTAATGTAATGTCCTAGAAAAAATATGACTTGAAAGCCAAGTGTCTCATGAGTTTATATTTCAAATTTGTTGAAGATAGCATGCAAAATAAGATTTCTGTAAAATGTTTTCTGAGACTATATCGGTGTCCTCCTTTCCCTCACCGTCAGAGGCACTTTCTCAAAAACAATCATCCCAAACTGAAACCTTTACAGTTGCTGAATAATTTGGTCTACATTCACAGTTTATGTATCTTTGAAAAGAAGACACTCTGAGCTTTATTATCCATCATCTAGAGTTTATAATGCTAAAAAAAAAAAAAAAAAGTTAGAGATGCTTAAGTAATGTAAAAAAAATTGCACCGCACAAAACATTTTATTATTTCATAAACAAATGTGTGAAATCAGCAACTAGCGGATTGTACACCATTGTACAGTTTGTTATAATAATTATGAAATGTGTACATATGTACTGTTTATGCTCAAAGCATGTTCAGTTTTACAAATATCAGCCAATCTATGCTTATGCATGCAGACATGCTGAAGTCAATTTGCTGGATTTCCAAACCAACCTTGAAAATGGGTAAAACCTTACAGAAAGTGGGGTTTTTATGCACAGTCATCGTGGGGTTTACAGATAATGGCAAAACTGGTCTATTGACCTTATTCTTTAATGCGAAAGTGTGCTCGTTTTTGCGATTGTTTTGTAACATCCGATTCAATTGCCTAGGCTATGGGAGAAATGACTAGGAATAATAAACAGTCAAACTACTTGCTCTACAAACAAGTGTGTTCATGACTATACATAACATGTAGAATAATGTATTAAGAAAAGAAAAGTTTTTGATGTTAACAGTGTACGGAAGCGTCGGCGACTTCTCTGGGCTCGGAGGCATCTTAGATGGACCATCACACAGTGGAAACGTGTACAGTGGTTAGAGGAATCAGTATTTCAGGTATTCTTTTGGGATACATGGATGCCATGTGCTCCAGACCAAAGAAGAAAAGGATCATCTAGACCAGGGCTATTCAATTGGCGGCCTTCGGGCCGAACCCGGCCCCCGAGGCAATTTGTTCCGGCCCTCCAAATAGTGTGACCAAGACATCAAGAATAAATTTAGTTCAGTCGAAAAACGGCCGCTATAGTTATGAAGTGAGGTGCGCCTGTTCAATACAGCATGAGCTGCAAGCTGCGCAGAGCGTGAGTCACCTGACATTCAGGGAGTGGCGCGGGCAGCCAAAAATATTTGGATATGTTTGTAGAAAAGGCCTTTTGTACTATGCACTGATATCATCAATAGGGATGCAACGATTAGCCGATTTCACTATTAACTGCCCTTTAATTAGTCACAATTAATCGTAAAGGCTTCTCTAAGCCGCATTTCTGTTGCACGGAACAAAACGAAACTGCTGCAGTTAAACAAAGTTATACCAAGTTGCCAACTGTGCCCTAGTTTAAAGTTCCAAGTATGTACACTGAGGCTAATACGGCCGCACACCGGATTAACGCGGCGTTCCCATATCACGTCTTTTCCGCTTGCAAGTTTGTTGTTTCTAATGTAAGAATATATGACAATATGCGCGCACAAGCGGAGCAACGCGCTTGAGTCTTTGCGGGCGCACGCAGTAGAAAACATCTCGCGGTGAGAGTTGTGCGTGCCTTTCAGTGCAGTGGAAACAAAAGATATGTTAGACGAATTAATACTAAGATGATTATGTATGCATGAACGCAGATGGCAACAACAGCTCATCTAAATAGCTCACCTAATATAAAGCTTGAATTTACATTAGACCTGATAACCGTCAAAGCATGATTATTCTTCAGACTATATAATCGTACAACCAAAATCTATAATTGTTGCATCCCTAATTGTTATGCAGTTCAAAACATAACATATGAATGTGTCTGAATGTAGAAGAAACCTACTTCAGCAGTGCACTGCTGTTGTTGTGCTCTGAAATACAACATTTGAAAGTTTGTAAAAAAAAAAAGTCTATTGTACAATGCAGTGTTGTTATGTAGTTTCAAAATACAATATATGAACATTTTAATGTAGAAAAAGCCAACGTGGGTGTCTAAAGGAGCAAAAATACAACATATATGGGCTCTTATATTGCTGTTGTGTCATCACTCATATAGCAAGTCATGTCTCTCCGGCCCTTCATTTGAGATGCTTTTCATGAACCGGCCCCCATGACAAACTAATTGAATAGCCCTGATCTAGACTGTTACCAGCAACAAGTACAGAAGCCAGGGTCTGTCATGGTATGGGGTTGTGTCAGTGCCCTTGGCAAAGGTAACTTGCACTTCTGTGATGCACCATTAATGCTGAAAAGTACAGAGAGATTTTGGAGCACAATATGCTGCCTTCTTTTCCAGGGACACCGATGCATATTTCAACAAGACAATGCAAAACCACATTCTGCACACATTACAGAGTCCTGCTGCGGAGGAAGAGGATACAGGTACCTGACTGGCCTGCCTGCAGTCTCGACCTGTCTCCAATAGAGAATATGTGGCGCATTTTGAAGCACAATATGCGACAACGAAGGTTTTTTACACACACACACACACACACACACACACACACACACACACACACACACACACACACACACACACACACACACACACTTATACACTACAGTCAATTTTAGCATACCCAATTCACCTGTACCACATGTCTTTGGAAACCTGAGCACCCGGAGGAATCCCACGCAAACACGGGGAGAACATGCAAACTCCACACAGAAACGCCAACTGACCCAGCCGAGGCTCGAACCAGCGAGGCAAACGTGCTACCCACCGTGTCGCCCCATACAAGTTCAGTCATACGAAAATTTATATTTTTATAAAACCCCGCCCCTAAACCCAACCGTTATTGGGAGACGAGCAAATCGTACTAAATTGTATGAATGAGATCGTACAAATTCATACGAATTAGCCACTACATCAAAAAGTTACGAATTGCCATAAGATAGCGTTGGGATATCTGCAGTCTAGGAAATCAGAACAAGAATGCAAATTTGAAAATACGTCTATAAAAAACATTGAGTTGTTTAAAATTCCAGATGTTCAAAATTCAAGTTACAAAATTCTAATTCAAAATAGTTTTAATAAATTACAATTGTTAATAATTCAAATGGGGCGACGCGGTGGCGCAGTAGGTAGTGCTGTCGCCTCACAGCAAGAAGGTCGCTGGTTCGAGCCTCGGCTGGGTCAGTTGGCATTTCTGTGTGGAGTTTGCATGTTCTCCCTGCGTTCGCGTAGGTTTCAACCGGGTGCTCCGGTTTCCCCCACAGTCCAAAGACATGCGGTACAGGTGAATTGGGTAGGCTAAATTGTCCGTAGTGTATGAGTGATTGAGTGTGTAAGGATATTTCCCAGAGATGGGTTGCAGCTGAAGGGCATCCGCTCTGTAAAACATATGCTGGATAAGCTGGTGGTTCATTCCGCTGTGGCGACCCCAGATTAATAAAGGGACTAAGCCGAAAAGAAAATGAATGAATGAATAATTCAAATAACCACAATAGAAAATTGTTTTGGCATAATTTAAGCTCCATAAATAAGCTCATATTTGCTTAGTATCAATCCCACATTCTAGGAGCGACTGTTGTCTTTTTACAAGCATTTACTGAATTACCAAATCAATATAGAGATAGATACTGTACAAATCTGTAAACACATGAATGATTTAATTTACAGTTAAATACAGAGAAATCTGTAGCATGTGTTTAAACAGAAGAGAGTTGTTATTAAAATAAGCTTCATAGTGATTTGGTGTGTAATAAGATTTTGGTTTTCCTCTGTGGGAATTCCCTCTCTCTTACACTCCCCTAGGGTTACACAGGGAGCAATATGGGTGTATTTGTTTCGCTGTCCCTGACCGAATTAGGATTGATTTTGCTGCTATTTTGCCAGGAGACTATCAGGTCTCTGGACTTCTTTAAGTGTGTTTATTGGATAAATCTTTACACGCTAGTCAGCAGGACCAGTGGTCTGTTAGCCTGCCGTCTACTATAAAATAAGAATCAGTGTAATTTTACATCTCTTCATTAATGAAGGCGAATGATTGTTTCCAGCCACACGGGATGTGAAATGTCAGCTGACAATCCATCCTGAGTGGAGAAACTATTAATGCTAAATAGTCGAATAAAGACTTGAAGCTAAATAACATTTTCATACATTTTACACATCACCATTTATTCATTCATTCATTCATTCATTCATTCATTCATTCATTCATTCATTCATTCATTCATTCATTCATTCATTCATTTTAATTTGGCTTACCTGCTGAAAAATCCAGCTTAAACCAGCCTAGGATGGTTGGCTGGTTTTAGCTGGTCGACCAGCCTGGTTTAGAGTGGTTTTGGCCATTTCCAGCCTCGTCTTAGCTGGTCAGCCTGGAAAATGACCATCTAAAAGCAGCTAAAACTAACTTGACCAGCCTGGTTTAAGCTGGAAATAGCTGGTTTTGGCTGGGCTCCCAGCCTGGCTAGGCTGGTCAAGCTGGTTTTAGCTGGTCAACTCCCAGCCTGACCAGCTAAGACCAGGCTGGAAACCACCCTCGAAATGACCAAAACCCCTCTAAAACCAGGCTGGCCGACCAGCTAAAACCAGCCAACCATCCTAGGCTGGTTTAAGCTGGATTTTTTAGCAGGGTTAGTCTCTATTTCAGAGGTCACCACAGCAGAATGACCCGCCAACTATTCCGGCATATGTTTTATGCAGGGGGTGCCCTTCCAGCCTCAACCCAGTACTGGGAAACACCCATACACACTCATTCACACACATACACTATATTCAATAATGGAGTGGAATTAGAGATTTTGAGCAGAATCACAACAAATACAAACAGCTGACTTCAGTAGGAGCTCAACTGAAATAAAACACATTAAACCGCTCAAAATCTTAGCAGAGAATCATTAAACAACTCCACAAACATACTTGTTACTAACTACTTTACATTACTCAGGTCAGACATTCACAATAGTCCTTAGTGAGATTTATTGAGAATTAATTGAGAATTTTAAAGAAGTTCTATTAATTTTTTTTCAGCAGTATTGCTTTTGCAGGCTGCTGGAGAACACTCACGTTCAACTGGACTACAGATCCCATCGTGCACTTTACTCACACACCTGGCCCAGATTCCCCTTGATTGCAAATACACATACTGATTACCAGAACTATAAATACACTTACTCGCTCACACACACATTGCTGAGTCTTGTTAAACTATTGTTAAACTGAGCATTACGAAGCATTATCCTTGTCTTGCCTTGTCGTGTGTTGGCCTTTGCCGCCCACGGTGGTTTAGTGGTTAGCACTGTTACCTCACAGCAAGAAGGCAGCTGGTTCGAGCCCAGGCTGGGTCAGTTGGCATTTCTGCGTGAAGTTTGCATGTTCTCCCCGTGTTGGCGTGGGTTTCCTCCGGGTGCTCCGGTTTCCCCCACAGTCCACAGACATGCACTATAGGTGAATTGAATAAGCTAAATTGGCCCTAGTGTGTGAATGCGAGAGTGTATGGGTGTTTCCCAGTACTGGGTTGCAGCAGGGAGGGCATCCGCTGCGTAAAACAAATCCTGGTAAAAATTGGTGGTTCATTCCGCTGTGGTGACCCTGATAAATAAAGGGACTAAGCCGAAGGAAAATTAATAAATGAATGTTTTGCCGCCTGTCCTGACCATTCACCTGCTTTTCTGACTATGCTTTGGATTACCTGTACTGTATGCTCCAGTTTTGACCCTTGCCTGTATGACCATCCCAAAATAAAGCTGCATTTGGATCCTCTCCTCTGTTGTAAACCAGCATCATTACAGTTCCCTTGGGCTCTTTGACACTTCGTTTCCTTATGTTAATTTCTCTTTAGTTGCTATAACTGTGCAAGGAATAAAGAGAATAAGCATGATCAAATCAATCATCATGTAGTAAATATCGCTCATATTGCCAGTGATTTTAATCTTGGAATACGATGGCATTGTGGTGTTAATTTCACATTACTTAACAGTAATCCTGTGTTTTTACAGCATGAGATCCAGCAGCGTTTGATCAGGTTAAAAAAAAAACACACTTAACATCTGAAACTCTTTAAACACAGAGACATCAAGAATCTGAATCTCAAGAACGGTGACATATTTCTTGCCGCAGTGAATGCTTTGAGCCACGGATGAGTTTTGTATGATGCTCCCAGCATGCACTGCAGCACGATGCGTGTCACCATTGTTGAGATTCATACAGTATGCTGATTCTTGATGTCTGCTTTTCTAAAGCTATTCGGAAGTTCAGAATCTTCAGTGAGTGTAGTTTTTAAACCAAAGTTGTACAAGCTCAAAGATATTATTACCAACATTTTGAAATCAAAACCACACCATCATCATAATCTGAGATTAAATGGTAATAATAATAATACAAAATCAACGGGTGCGATTGGTTCGATTTGAAATAGATTTGATCATCCTTTCATTATAAGACACGGTATGTTTTTCACCTGCTTTCTTTTGCCTACAGTTATTTTTGTTAAATAAGATTAATTATCATCATTTACAACAACATTGCTTTAATAGGAGATTAAATAGACATTTATGTATAGTAAATGGTTGATCCGGGACCTTTACCGTGGACAGACTAATGTGCATAGTTTGATACAAGACAATAATGTTTATTTAAGAATATTTTGTTAAATAAAAAGTGCATGTATACAGTTATATTTTATTTATTTTTAAATATTTGTGGCTAGGGCAACGCAGTGGCGCAGTAGGTAGTGCTGTTGCCTCACAGCAAGAACGTCGCTGGGTCGCAGGTTCGAACCTCGGCTGGGCTGGGTCAGTTGGCGTTTCTGTGTGGAGTTTGCATGTTCTCCCTGCATTCGCATGGGTTTCCTCCGGGTGCTCCGGTTTCCCCCACAGTCCAAAGACATGCGGTACAGGTGAATTGGGTATAGGCTAAATTGTCCATAGTGTATGAGTGTGAATGAGTGTGTGTGGATGTTTCCCAGAGATGGGTTGCGTCTGGAAGGGCATCCGCTGCGCAAAAACGTGCTGGATAAGTTGGCGGTTCATTCCGCTGTGGCGACCCCGGATTAATAAAGGGACTAAGCCGACAAGACAATGAATGAATGAATGAATATTTGTGGCTACGAAATAATACGTTTTGTATGGCCAGAGAAAAAAAATTGGCAAATCCTTAGCATCGAGCCCTGAAAAGTCCAACATAGGCTCATTCAAAAAATAAACGTCTCTATACACTTCTGGAGATCGCAAATTATGTAGCCAAATGAACATATGCTGCATTTTGTCTTTAAAATGAACAATATGAGCCGAGCAGAGTTGACTGCGATAAGCGGTAAGACAAAAACAAAAGCCAAAAAATTTAATGAACAAGTAAATAACAGGGTGAGAATGTTGTAATATCTGAAAACATACAAATCAGGTGAGGGCTTTTTATATTTTGGATTGCTTTGAAAACACTATTGGTTGGGTCTAGGGAAGTGGGTGGGCGCTGGTCAATCAGTGCTTTTGAAAACACTCTTGGTTGGGTTTAGGAAAGGGGGTGGGCGCTGGTCACGGGTTTAGGGAAGTGGGTGGGCGCTGGTCAATCGGTGCTTTTGAAAACACTATCGGTTGGGTCTAGGGAAGGGGGTGGGCGCTGGTCAATCTGCTTTTGAAAACACTATCAGTTGTGTTTAGGGAAGGGGGTGGGCGCTGGTCAATCAGTGCTTTTTAAAACACTCTTGGTTGTGTTTAGGGAAGGGGGTAGGCATTGGTCAATCGGTGCTTTTGAAAACACTATTGGTTGGGTTTAGGGAAGTGGGTGGGCGCTGGTCACGGGTTTAGGGAAGTGGGTGGGTGCTGGTCAATCTGTGCTTTTGAAAACACTATTGGTTGTGTTTAGGGAAGGGGGTAGGAATTGGTCAATCGGTGCTTTTGAAAACACTATCAGTTGGGTTTAGGGAAGGGGCTGGGCACTGGTCAATCTGTGCTTTTTAAAACACTCTCGGTTGGGTTTAGGGAAGGGGCTGGGCACTGGTCAATTGGTGCTTCTAAAAACACTATTGGTTGGGTCTAGGGAAGGGGGTGGGTGGGTCAATCGGTGCTTCTGAAAACACTCTCAGTTGGGTTTAGGGAAGGAGGAGGGTCGTCAGTTGATCAGTCAGTGATTCAGTCAGTCAGTCAGCAGCGGCTTCTGTGGGATTTACGTGAGAAAAGCAGGCACGAATGGGACTCGTGAGAGAAATTTGAGATCTCAAAAAGCGTACACAGCGGCCTCTGGTAGATTCGCGAAAACAAAAACTGCAAAAAAAAAAAAACGTAGAAATGTATATGGGGTACATAATCAGAATGAGCCTGGTTTGGAAAAGTCAAAATAAGAATTAATTGCAATGCGACACCATAAAACCACAACCCATTTGCTTATGCTCATTGAGCAAGCTCAATACAACACCAAAAAAGTGAAATGAATGAGGAGGCTTGTGGACATAATACTAAATCTTAATCAAGTAATTTTAGGATGCCAAACATCAAATTTATGCATATATTTTCCCAACAACAAAATTGTAGCTAGTGAAAATCTACTAGCCGCAGTGGTTGGTGTTCAAAAAAGTTAATGTCAAGCCCTGATGATAATGTAAGATGATCCCATTTTTTTTTTATTGCAATAACGCACAATTACACTAATGAAAGAGAATCTAACATGACAAATGAAGAGTCTGACAGCCCAAGTAAAGCAAACATTGTTCACCACAATGATGGCAAAGAAAATAAATATTTCCATTAAGCCTTTCTGTCAAACAGGTAATAAGTTCAGCTGTTTGTGAAATTAGGTTTAGATTTAGGTTAGTTAGGGTTAGAGATGTTGTTCATTTATTTTCCTTCAGCTTAGTCTCTTTTTTCAGAGAGCCACAGCGTAATGAACCACCAATTATTCCACCATATGTTTTAAGCAGTGGATGCCATTCCAGCCACAACACAGTACTGGGCAACACCCATATGTGTTTGGACTGTGGGGGAAACCGGAGCACCCTGAGGAAACCCACGCCAACACGGGGAGAACATGCAAACTCCACACAGAAATGCCAACTGACCCAGCCGGGACTCGAACCAGCGACATTCTTGCTGTGAGGCGACATCGCTAACCACTGAGCCACATCTCTATTTCTTCTGCGTATTAATTATTATTATCATTAATGCTCAATCAATACTTAAAATTGATAAGAAATGAAAGCTTTAGCGATAGTTCTGCCAGGAAGACTGGTATGTCACGTCATTCATAATAATTATCTCGTCAGCCTATAACAACCAAGCATATAAGCCCATCTAAACAATCTGTTTCGCAGTACTCAGGTGACGTTGCGGAAGTTTTCCTCCATCCTCCCCCACCACCACCAGGTCGGCATTGTCTCCACTCGAGGGTTGGCTTCACCCTACCTTCATCTTCAAGCAGGATCTGCCAGCTCATCCAGAGTTCTGCACCATAGACAACTTTAAATCAACACTTTAAATCGTTCATTTAAATTTAGACCTCAATGAAAACATGATGATTATGGCATATTAAATAATTTGAGTCTGTAAATGAAAAACCTGAAGAAAAAAAAATGTCAAATAGACTTAAAATCTCTCTGCTTGACTTTGTTCAAGTGCCATCAAATTTCCTGTCTATCTCTTAGGAATGATAGACAGATAGACAAAGAGAGAAGTTCCAGTCAAAACCTGTTGTTGAGAGTCACCCCAAGCACACACACACACACACACACACACACACACACGATTATATGCTCAGGCAGAGGGTGCTTATCTAATGTTCGAGATTAAATTCAGTTACCCTCGAGGGATTGGGTTAGATGTCAGAAAGATAGATGGGCATCATGCTGAAATACCAACGCCCAAAAATGATTTTGCATGCGTGTGCGTGTGTGTGCGCACAAACATAATGCAAATACAGACATGTATGTCCTCTGTTCCCAGGAGCATTATGTAAACAAGGAAATGGAGCCGGCATCACAGCAAAGCACTCTGTAACAGCCAATGAATCATCCTGAAATTCTCATTTCATGATGTGCGCCAAAAGTAAATATTAAATAAAAAGGAATGAAGTTTTAAAAAATGTAACCGTAAAGCAACACAATAACATCTTTGATGATGTATTTTCCAATTATAACGTCAATAAACTTGAGAAAAGTAAACCAATCCATCACATTGCTGTCTTTAATTGAGGTTTTTTTTTTTACAATGTCTTTAACTGCTTAGACACACTGCTTAGACGTTCGTTTAAATTCACAGCGCATATAATTTGTTCTGCTTTTTATTCATTAATTTATTAAGTTTTATCCTCATAAAAAACTTGCTCAATACTGAGAAATGTTTAACCGACCACAAATGACTTCATATTTATTTAATCTGCGTTCTGTTAAAGGTGCTGTATGTGAGTTTTTGACTCTTCTAAAGCATAAAAACACCATAATATGTTTGCAGATATTTCAGAAACATGCTGAGTGAACATTCTTGTTTATTCTGCTTTGAAAATGTGCGTTACGTGCCAGAACGACTGTCTTTGTTTTGGTCATTTAACCCGCCCAATGCCAGTTTAGCCAATTATATTTCAGCACCCCGGGTTGCCTTTGTGGAAAACAGAGTATTTCATTCATTCATCAAAGTGTGGTTTATTTATAAACTAATTTCGAGAGGATCACATGCTTATGATCAACACGGCTGGCACCTTATCAGCTCCGTAATCTGCCCTATTAGATGATTACGGACACACTATAAATAACCAGAGATTTCACTTAAGTTATCTTCGTCTCGAAGTTCCCCCCTCCTTCCACCCCTACTTCCACTCTTTTCTATAGGGCGACACGGCGGCCCAGTGACTAGCACTGTTGCCTCACAGCAAGAACGCCACCAGTTCAACCTCCCATTGAGCCGGTTGGCGTTTCTGTGCGGAGTTTTCATGTTCTCCCCGTGTTCGCGTGGGTTTCCTCCGGGTTCCCCGGTTTCCTCCCACCATCCAAAAACATACACCATAGCCAATCGACTAAACCAAATTATTGCCTAAGGCAACTTTAGTTTACACTTTTCACACGGCGATAAGCGGGGGGAGTTCTTGAGACCTTCCTGAGCTCGAACTTCCCTCTCGCCCTTCTAACGGGAGGGAGCCCCGGGCTCGAAGATATACGAGCTCAGGGCTCTCTCCCGGGACAGCATGCCAATTACGCTTTATTGATCATCAGCTAAGTGTGAACTCTTGAAAAGGCTCTGAAAGCATGCATCCGCAACCAAAATACGACCTCTGGTGGACAGTAACCGACTCCGAAATGAGACGCAGATTCAGAGTTCCACACGAGGTGGTTATAAATTAGCAAATAATATGATTATTATGAACGTAAACATTAGGTGAGCAGGTTACATTGTAACCCTGTGTCTTAACAACACGCTACATGACAAGATTTGCAGTGATAAGCAATTTGGCTGTTTGCACCAGATGAAACACGACAGAAATGTAAACACAGCCATTCAGAAGCACAGAATAGTGCACTCACTGCACTCCAACAAAATGGTAAGGTATATAATCTAATTAATCCATGTTAAACCTCTTTAACATTATTAAATGTAGATGCTGAATCACTGATTTGTGTTGGTTTGCACTGAGTTACAGCTCTAAAGTTCAATTTCAAACAGTTTTTTATTATTTTTAGGGTCTGAGGTGAACTATCTGCTGCTGCTTTCAGTAGTATGGCAATAAATGGCATGTAAAATGGCCTTCAAACTCACATTATTATCACTTAACATTGAATAAAGCACATGAGGTTTACCTGAGGTGATCATTGTCAGTTTTTTGTTGTTTAGCTGTGAGAAATAGAAGCCGTTTCTAAATGATAAATTTCAGGTGTTGGTTAGGACAAAACTGTTTTTAGTATGGGAAATATTTCTTCTATCGCGTGCCGTTGATTTTAGTTAGAAAACTGTTCAAATCAGCCTAAAATCAGCCTTTAGGCTCAATCAGGCACACTCACGTCAATCTGGCAACCTGCACTTGCGTGGACTCCTCAGAGGAGGAGCGGAGTGAAAATATTTTGATTCAGGAGTGCAGTACATAGTTCAACCACTGGGTGTCGAACTAACATCCTGCACCTTTAAAAGTTATGTTGATTCCCCAATTTCTGCTTTAACATCCTAAGTTAATTTATTTTAAGAAGGAATAAAGGTTTTTCAGAATAATTTTTTCTTCATTTATCAATGTTTAAACGTATACAGTCATGATTTTTCCTAGTAAATGGAGATGTTGACATGAAACTGACCCAGATTTCAGTAACCCAAACATACAAATAAAACAAAACTAATAGAAAATGTTGTTATGTGGAATAAAAAATAAAAATGACACAAGGAGAAGGCTGAACTACTGAAATGTATTTAATACTTTGCATAAAAATAGTTTTCTTGCCTGTGTTTGGGATCATTTGCTGCGTCCCAATCCGCATACTATCCGTCCTAAATAGCATGTGAAAATAGAATTAGTATGTCCCAAATCGTAGTATGTTGAAAAGAGGATGCCAAAAATTCCCGGATGGTTTACTATTTCCGGTCAAAATTTTAAGTGTAGAAGCGTCCATACTCTAACCGCTGATATTGCCCACAGTACACTGCGCATTGACGTGAATTCGATTAGAACTACAAAACGCGGGTGAAAAGTGTAAACAAACTACAAACATGATGGACGCACGAGACCAACCGTCAAGCAGAGAGGCTTCAGTGAAGATGTTTGTATGACTGTTAATTAATATCTAGCCCACTGGAGAATATTTAAATAGCGTTGTCTGTGTTATATTTCATCTGCAACAACAATACTGAACTTATATAAAGACCTGTTTGGACATTACCGTCTGAATGCAGAATTATCCAAAGACCTGAGGAGATTTCTCTGCATGAAAGACTCGTGAATGAGAGATTATCCTGCTGCTGCTTCTCCAATAAGGTAGGAAATTAAACACGACAGAAATGTGGATGATTGACAGGGCTCTTAACTAAGCAACACAACGATCTGTGTAACGAGGAAGTAGTATGTCCCAAAGCTTGCATACTTTTCTGTTACTCACTCAAAAGTATATATTTTTCCTCCACAAAAAAGTACATACGTTTAGGTCGTAGTATAAATATGCGAATTGGGACGCAGCAATTGTCTTGCTGAAATGTCCACCCTTGTTTCATCTTCATGCTGATTTAGATGTTGGACTGAGGCAGCTGATATTCATTTACACTAACGAGGAGAAGGTGCTAAATATTACTGTGAGATTTCAGCTGCTGTCTGGGCTTTCCATGCCTTTTTACACCTCCCTCACTTCATGTGTTCAATACTTTTTCCCTGTGTAATTTCATTGTATTATACCCAAGTTAATTAATTTGTTTTCTTTGTATGCATGAATGCATACAATGACATCTGGTGAACATTTCAAGTCAAAAGCACCTCTAGAAATAAGTTTTTGGAGAAAAACAGTGGTGTTTAATACATATTTGACCTGCTCTTTATGCAGTTGAAGTCAAAATTATTCACCCTGCGATTTGTTCTTTTCTTTTTCACATATTTCCCAAATGATCTTTAACAGAGCAAGGTGTTTTTCATAGTATTTCCTATAATATTTGTTCTTCTGGAGAAAGTCTTATTTGTTTTATTTTGACTAGAATAAAAGAAGTTTTAAATTTTTTTAAAGCCATTTTAAGGTCAATATTATTAGCCCCCTTAAGCAATGCTTGTTTTGGATTGTCTACAGAACAAACCACTGTTATACACTAGCTATGTTTCCATCCACCTATGTTTATGGGCATTTTGCTTATGCGCATAAAAAACCGGCTGATGGAAACGCCATGATGCGCATACATTTTGAAACTGAGTAGGATAAACGTTTTATTCGATAAGAAAAGATGCGCATAAACTACGATGGAAGCACTTTTACCGCACAAATTCCAGTGTGCGCATTAAAAAATGTCATGTGATTTTGTTATAAGAGATCATGTGATGATAAAAATGTGTGTAAGTGGACAAACCAGCAGGCGGAGCACACTGTAAACCATCTGAAATGTTGATTTGGTCATTCTAAAACGCCTGACCATTTAAGTATTAGTGTTATTGTATTATTTATGACCTACAGAGAATCAAGAGCGTCTGTGCTCCGCGTCTGACACCTTCAAACGCCACCGCGCGTTCATTGCATGTCAGGATTGCCTCCTGAGGTGCAAGTCATTTATTAAATGAAGAAAAAATTGATGCAACTTCTCCTACTGCAGTAAATTCAGTTTTTACTGTTGATATTTGGCGCCAGTTAATCAGGAAGTGACGATTTTGTTCGCTTTGACGCGTTGGATGGAAACGCTGCTTTATTCACGCGTCTTTTATGCGATAGTTCAGTTTTGCGCATAAAGTTCATTCGCATTTTTGGATGGAAACATAGCTAATGACTTGCCTAATTACCAAAACTTGCCCAAGTAACCTAATTAACCTAGCTAAGCCTTTAAATTGCACTTTAAGGATGGCTAATAGTTCTAACTTCAACTGTACAAGTAGACAGCTCAGTTCAACTCTTTTTATCTCGAATTAAAATTAATAATTCCTTTTATCTTTAAAAAAATACCTCACAACTTCATTTATTTACAGTGGGAGAATTGTTATTACATTTTTTCTATGCATGTTTCATGTCCTTGTGTGTATTCAATTAACCATCCACTGTCAGATTCTGTTCATTTACACCATTTACACAACACTTAACCAACATGTGTGTTGAATTGATATATTTTAAATTATATTAAGATCAGGTTTATAAATTCTTAAAGAGTATGACAATTATTCTGAGGATTATTATGTTGTTATTATACATCTGAAACTCCCTAACACCTGTGTCTGTGTGCTGCAAGGGCTCTCAGGAGAGTCTGATGCCTGCAGTACTGGCTGGCCATACCTTTACTGGAGATCTGCTCTCTGCCCTCCGGCTACTGCTTAGCAATTCAACGCTGACTACAATCCACAGCCTGTGCCCTTTATAATGTGCCTATTTCAAAGATACAGTGCCGTAATGAATTTACAGACCTTGGGAAGCTCTGTCTGATATACATCAGACAAGATGAACAGAGAAGACAGACTCTCCTTCTCTTTATCTCTCCTTTCGTTTGACTTGTTAAATTTGCCGACATACTGTAACCTCTAAGTACTGGTGCTGTACTAGAAATATACTCAAATTAATTTGGTAACATATCAGCCACTCCAAACCCATTCTGATTACCTACCCCTATATACATTTCTGGAAAGAGCGAAATACTTCCCAGGAGGTATGTTTCTCTGCAGTTTTTGTTTTCGCAAATCAGCCAGAGGGCGCTGTGTACGCTTGTTGAGATCTCAAATTTCTCTTGCGAGTGTCATTTGCGCCTGCTGCTATCACATAAATCCACCAGAGGCCGCTGTTACTTACTGACCAACCCACCAATCCCCCACCCTCCCCCTTTCCTAAACCCAACCAATAGTATTTTAAAAAACACCGATTGACCAGCGCCCACCCCCTTCCCTAAACCCAACCACATTCATGTTTTAAAAAGCAATCCAGAAAAGGAAAAGCCCTCGCCTGATTTTTAAGATTTTTTTAAGATTTTACCACATTCTCACCCTGTTATTTACTTGTTTATTTAATTTTTTTGGCTTTGTTTTACCCCCTTTCTGGAACCATTCTTCACCGGACTTTAACCCCGTCATCGTTGTCAACCCCGCTCTCCATTTCAAGTCCGTCAAGCTACCGTACAAACTGGTAACAGCGGAAAAGCTGTCCACATGCAGGTAAGCAGTTAGCTGGTAAGCAAGAAAAGGAACGGCATCATACCACCCGTATCGTTCGTTATAAAGACAAAATGCAGTCATACATTCCTTTGGCTACATAATTCGCGATCTCCAGAAACGTATATAGGGCTACGTTTTCAGAATGAGCCTATGGCCCCGTTTACACTGTTAGGTCTTGATGCCCATTTCCGATTTGTTGCCTACATCAGATGTTTTTGCCTGTCTGTTTACACGTTTTTTACATGTTGGTGACGGTCGTAGTATTATTTCACTGTCCACTAGATGGAGATGTTCTATGATCTGGTGTTCCTCTGGAGTGTTGAACAGGTGCGGTGCTTTTGCCGTGATCACGTTTGGACCAGGTGCGGAGTGTTACCTGTGATGTGCGTTTGGATAAAGATCAGGAGAACGGGACTGCGGGCGTTCATCCTTCCCTCTTCAGCTTTGGAGTTTTTTTTGTTTTGTTTTGTTTGTTTTCTTTATAGTTATGTATCATTTGACTTATTTTTGATTAAATATATTTAAGTTGACTTGATTTTCTGGTTTGAATCTTTATTTTGGTTTTGTTACTTCATTCTTGAGCCAGGATGTTGTAACAATTTGTGACCCATATCAGATTCATGTGTTTACACTTGCCATACAATTTTCGACGTCGTGCATGCGTAAAGGTGGGACCTGCGCCACACTAGCCATGATGGAAGAAATTGTCTTGCTTTTAGCTCTGCGAAATATTTGAAGTTCACCCAACTTTAAAATTTGGTGTCCTCCACCATTCAGAGGAATTTGTGGGTACAAGAGAGATGTCAGGCCTGGTGGGAGCAAATTGTGGCGACTGGCCCTCCATGTTTCCTCTGTTGTTTACAGCGTCGGCGTCTCCACACACACTCTTCCTTCTACATCATTAAATCGTGATGAAGAACCACAATGTCGGAAGTTTAATGATGTACAAAACGGAATGCCTCAATAAATGCCTGTTTACATGATAGTCCCATTGTCACAAATCCGATTTATATCTGATTTATTTCCACATATGAAGGAGGCCTGAAACTGATCTCTGAATATCGGAATGCATTTTTTTTTTTTCATGATCATAGAACAGATCCGATCTGTGCCACATTGGGTCACATTTACCTAGCAGTGTAAACAGGGCCTATGTTGCATGACGTTGTTGCTTTCACCCTATTAATGGGAATGGTAATGGGAGATTCGCATCATGGATGTGCAGCAACTATGTGATGCTATCATGTCAACGCTATCTCACAGCAATTCGTAACTTTTTCATTAGTGGCTAATTCGTATGAATTCGTACGATCTAATTCGTACAAATTAGTACGATTTGCCCATCACCCAATGACGGTTGGGGTTAGGGGTGGGGTTAGGTGCCACGCCTCCTTTTTAAAATCGTTCATTTTCGTACGACTGAACGAATTTGTACGAATTAGCCACTAAACTGACAAAACGTAAAATACTTACGTTTCCTCGTGAGATCAGGCTGATCATGTCAATATGGAGCAAAATCTCTGAGGAATATTTCCAGTAGCTTGTTGAATCTATGCCACGAAGGATTAAGACAGTTCTGAAGGCAAAAGGGGTCCAACCTGGTACTAGTAAGGTGTGCCTACTGTAATAAGGGTCTGGTGAGTGTAATAGTATAATAGTAGAGCCTGCAATGTGTGCTTATGAGTATATTTGGAACACGAGTGAAGCAGAAACACACATATAAGAGCATTTGTATGCCGAATAAATGAATGCTATTTAAATATATTAGGGTGTATATAGCACTTAAGTCACATAATCTAATTACATTTGCGTATAGCACGTGATTTGAAAATCGGAATCATATCTGTTTAACGGAGACTCGCTTTTGTAAATGTTTTCACAAATCAGAAAACGCATGGAGTGACCAGGTGTAAACAGGCCCGATCGGTTGCTAAACCTTTGATAAAATGATCATAAAGTGCTCTGTTGCATGTTAGCGCATTACGATTCGGTATCTTTTAGCACATTTACTCTCCTGTATCTATTTGACTCTTTTCCATTATAGATTTTTAGCTGCGTCCAGGTTATTTCCGAAATATGAGAGCTGTGTGTTCTAATCATTTCCTTTATACTAGCGAGCATGTTATTGCCATCCCAGTGCTGTACTAATGAGATGGAGCGAGCAGCAAGCTTTCCCATTAGCCTTTGAGTCATAAACATGAACCTCAACTCATGGTTGCCAGATCATCTTCTCCGGCTGCTCTTTTATTACCACAGACCTGTGTATCTCTGTGTATCTTTGTCAGCGTTACATGCACACAGAGTGGAGGAATGAAGAATGGTTGTGTAAATATAAAACCCTCACTTCCTTCCTGGGATTGGTTGGTTCCATTATGGCAGGCAGTAAGGAAATATAATCGCGCTGAGGCCCGGCCCTCTCATCACTCACTGAACTAGATGTCAGCAGTATTTCTCTCTTTTTTTCATCTCTCCCTCTCTTTTGCTCACCAACTGGAATTAGGGTGAATTGTCGTATACAGTAGACGTCATTATTTGATAGCTCATATTATCTCATGTGCTTCTTGCCATCACTGTAAAAAACGCTGGGTTCCACCCAAACGATTTGTGTTGGGACAACATGAAGGAATTAAGTTAATAATTAGTTTTTACAAATTTAAGTGGATTGAGCATAGAACTATTAATTTGATCAACAAAAACTCAATTTAAATGAGTAGTTTGAACAAACAGCAAGCATTATTTTTTGGGTGATCTATGAACTGAAAAACACCTTTTGGTGATCTCTGGATCTTTGGAGTCCATCTTCAGGATTTAGACAAAATATGAGCCTCAAAACATTAATCCTCAGTTGCTATCAGAGACTGTAAAAGATATGGACGTATTACGTCACCCATAGGTTTATGAAGAAACCAAAAGAAGCTACCAGAAGGCGTGGCCTACCGTCGCCATTTTGTTCGCGCGTCATCGCATCAACCCCGGGCATACCATACAAGGGCAAAGAGGTGGAGCGTGAGCGGAGCTACAGACGCATGCTGGCATTCTGCTTAGACGGGCTTTCCTATGGGAGAAACGCTTAATACTTCATCACCTGCGACTCATTTGTGTTCTGACCACATGTGCTTGGTTGTACACTTTATCAATAAAGTGTTTAGACTTTTAAAAACACTGTTTCATAAGCAACGTCATAAGTGCAATCCTTAGTGACTCAATGCATTACACATAGAGCCACTAAGCATTGCGCTTATGACGTTTTTCAACAGGAGGAAAGTGCGAATTACTTCCAAAAACTTCAGATATAGTCTGTGTTAGTAAATGCAAGGCTAATTATAAAGTCCAGGCAGAACACTGTATGACAACGCTTCAGATGACTGTTCTAGAGCCTACAGCTAATAATCTGTCAGATTCTGGAGTGCATTACAGCTCTAAAGAACATTATAAATGATAAATGATCTTAAATAAAACAAATACATTCATAGAGATGGTATATAATTTCACTCACCTGGGAAATGGAGGCCATGTGAATGGCTTGTGAGCACAATTAAGTGCACACAGCATGCCATATCATCTGATAATTGTAGGAAATAATTCCAAAAGGCAGCTGACTGTGTAAAGCCACATAAAACAACACAAAAATACGATGAATATGCCGAGATCAGCGGCTAATCAGCCGGAATCAGCTGAGGTGAAGTGACGGCGACCAGCGAGACCTAGCTGTCACTCAAGTGGCCACGCCCTTAAATATGCAAACTTAATATAAACTAATATAAAGGAAACGGATGAGTTATAAAAAAATTCACCCCCCTCACAGTTGTCATGAAGGGTAATATTAGCTATATGAACCAAAATCATTCTTTGTACCAGGCTGTAAACACCTTTATTTCTGCTGTAAAGTTGGCCATTCTAACAGTGGGCTCAATAGAAATTTGCTCTATTATGGAGCCAGGACTAGCGGAATTTCGATGAATTGCAGTTTCAGTTACTTCCATATTGGCTTCCCGAGGGAGAGCGGGAGGTTGCCGCTTGGTAGCTATGTTTCCATTTAAAGATGCAAATTAAATTTATGCACAAAACTTGCATAAGCATTTAAAACTAAAGAAGCATTTCAATCGAATGAGTCAAGGAGAACAAAATTGTGACTTCTAAAGTCAGATATTCTGCTTTGAAGATGTGCTTTCCGTGCCAGAATGTCTGTCTTTGTTTTGGTTTTTTTAACCCGCCCAATGCCAGCTTAGCTAATTATATTTTCAGCACCCTGTGGTCCCTTGGTGGAAAACCCAAGTTGCAACCTCCCGCTCTCCCTTGTGAAGTCAATACGGAAGTAACTGAAACTGCAATTCATCAACTCGCCATTGGGGGCTTGCTCCATAAACTCCAGATGTTCACCGACTGCAATGCTAAATTGGCCAGTTTTACAGCTGATAAAAACATGTTTACAGGCTTGTACAAAAGATGGTTTTGGTGCATATAGCTAATATTACCCTTCATGACTACTGTGAGGGGGTGAATTTTTTTATAACTCATCCGTTTCATTTATATTAAGTTATGTTAAGTCTGCATAATTAAGGGAGTGGCCACTTGAGTGACAGCTAGGTCTCACTGGTCGCCGTCACGTCACCTCAGCTGATTCCGGCTAATTAGTCACTGAGCTCGGCATATCCCAGGTAGCAAAGAATTCTGGCCCAGATATGCCATAAAGCTGGCACAGGAGGCATTCATCTGGCACTGTTATACAGCATGTGGGCCAAACAGGTGGCACCGTCTTTAAGGCGGCACACAAGATTTGGGCCAGATGCTAAATGTAGTATTTGGCCCAGATCTTAAAACTTGATATGTGGGCCATGCAAGTTTGGCCTGTCTTGACCCGCATTTAAAATACATTAAAATTATTTCAGAGTAAAGAAAAAAATTCTACCAATCAGGTCACTTTGAGAAAAAACACACCTATAGTGTACCAAAAGCACAATGCTTTGTGGGTTTATCAATTTCATTGCAATCTTGACACACCAACATGTCTGGCCCAGTTCAGGCCCAGTTATGAGTTATTAACTTGGCTGAGACTTGACCCAGATACATACCTGTCAACCCTCCCGTTGTTCTATCCCGCTATCATCCCCTAAAGGTATTTTCCCGTATTTCTCCCGTATTTTCAGTCTTTCTCTGAAGGGTGGCAAATAAACATTAAAGAGCCGATCCTCCCTATACGCAACCCATACCGCCAAACCACCAGGGGCCGCCATTTGCACTTAAATGTGAGCCTGTTCTATGCTTTCGCTTTGTTTAGGCATGAAAACAGTTTAAAATAAATACAAAAAGAGGCGGGATTTCCTTGCCTTTTCATCACAGATGCCGTCCCCCCTTCATATGCAATCTTCAAAACAGTCATATAGCGGTGCATGACTATCAGCTGACGCGCTCCATAGTGATAAATAGAGGCTGTTTCCCAAACGGATTCTGTACACGCGATTTGAAACGAAGCGAAAGTCTGGGTTTTGGGTGCATGTTTAAACAGACATATACACATAATTAATAATAATAATATCTAAAGATGTCGATCTTGGTGAGGTTTTTTTCAAACACAACTAATTTCGTCCTAAATGAGCATAAAAAGGCAATCGAATGCTTTTATTATAACGTTAGATGGTTGCATTTTTAAAGTGACACCTGTTATTTAATAAATAGGAGATTTGTTTGTTGCTCTTTAATTAGAAGGTGTCAGTTATACAGTGAAGAAACGGCTAATGAGATTTGATAGCTTGATTTTATTTCATTATAATAGCTATTAATTTTAATAAGCTAAACTGTTTGCTAAAGTATTTACTGCTAATGTATACTATGCATTTTTTCTTTTGTAAATAATAATAATAATAATAAAACATATTACTGCCCATTTGACTGTTTATTTATAATGAAACAGCTCCAAATCAACATTTGGGGATTTAAAAAAAAAAAAAAAAAAGAAAAAAAAAAGGGGGGGTGGGGGGGGGGGGGACATCCGTTATGGTGGGCATATCCCTTATTTTCACATCCCAATGTTGACTGGTATGCCCAGATATGGTCCATGTTTGGCCCTTGTTTGGAAGCCAGACTTAATCCAGTCATGTACGGTAATTCACGTGGGCCAAGCAAAACCTAATTGTGTTGGCCAGAGCTGGGCCAGAGAAATTTTGCTATGTGGGATACATCGTGTTTTTGTTTTGTTTTATGTGGCTTCCCTGCTGAAAAATCCAGCTTAAACCAGCCTAAGCTGGTTGGCTGGTTTTAGCTGGTCGACCAGCCTGGTTTTAGAGGGGTTTTGGCCATTTCCAGGCTGGTTTTCAGCCATTTCCAGCCTGGTCTTAGCTGGTCAGGCTGGGAGTTGACCAGCTAAAACCAGCTTGACCAGCCAAAACCAGCTATGTCCAGCTTAAACCAGGCTGGTCTAGCTGGTTTTAGCTGGTTTAAGCTGGTCATTTTCCAGCCTGACCAGCTAAGACCAGGCTGGAAATGGCTGGAACCCAGCCTGGAAATGGCCAAAACCCCTCTAAAACCAGGCTGGTCGACCAGCTAAAACCAGCCAACCAGCTTAGGCTGGTTTAAGCTGGATTTTTCAGCAGGGTTTATACAGTCATTTGCCTTTTGGGATTATTTCCTACAATTATCAGATGATATGGCATGCTGTGTGCACTTAATTGTGCTTACAAACTGTTCAAGTTGCCTCCATTTCCCAGGTGAGTGCAATTCTTAATACATATATACCATCTCTATAAATGTATTTGTTTTATTTAAGATCATTTATAATGTTCTTTAGACCTGTAATGCACTCCAGAATCTGACAGATTGATGAGCTGTAGGCTCTAGAACAGTCATCTGAAGCGTTGTCATACAGTGTTATGCCTGGATTTCATCAATAGCCTTGCATTAACTAACACAGACTATATCTGAAGTGTTTGGAAGTAATTCATCCTGTAGAAAAATGTCATAAGAACAATGCTTAGTGGCTCAAAGTATTACAACAGTGTTTTTAAAAGTCTAAACACTTTATTGATATAGTGTACAACCAAGCACATGTGGTCAGAACACAAACGAGTCGCAGGTAATGAAGTATTAAGCGTTTCTCCCATAGAAAAATCCCATCTAAGCAAACTGCTAGCAGGCGTCTGTACCTCCGCCTCTTTGCCCTTGTTTGGTCACCCCCGGTCGGTGCGATGACGCGTAAACAAAATGGCGACGGTTGGCCACACCTACTTGTAGCTTCTTTTGCTCTCTTCAGAAACCTATGGGTGACATCACGGATACTACGTCCATATCTTTTACAGTCTATGGGAAAACCGCGTGTTTGATTCATTCAGTCAGCCAGGAAGGCTTTCATTCCAGACTAAAATGTGACCTCCAGTGGACAGTAGCAGACTCCGAAATGAGACACTTATTCAGAGTGCATGAGGTGGTTATTAATTAGCAAATAATATAAATATTACTAATGTAAACATTAGGTGAGCAAATTACATTGTAACCCTCTGTACTGTATTAGTAACCAAATACCAAATTAAAGAACACCCACTACATCCCGACAGAGCCATAAAAAAAGTTTGTATTTACATGCAAAAAACAATACATAAACAAATAAATGAAGAAAAAAAAAAAACTAAAAACAAATACTCTTTTTAATATGAAAATATTCCTTCTATTGCGTGCCGTTGCTTTATTTAGAACATGACTTAAATCAGCCTTTAGGCTCGATAGTCCGGTTAGCTCCTGTTGATGTCGTCAATCTGGCAACCTGCTCTTGCATGTGTTTTCAACCAGGAGTGCAATACTTAGTTCAACCACTGGGTGTCAAACTTACACACTGCACCTTTAAATGTCACTTCAAGCTGAATACTAGTATCTTGAGAAATATCTAGTCAAATATTATGTGCTGTCATCATGGCAAAGAGAAAAGAAATCAGTTATTAGAAATGAATTATTAAAACTAATATGTTTAGAAATGTAGAAATGTGTTGAAAAAAATCTTCTCTCCGTTAAACAGAAATTGGCAAAAAAATACACAGGGGGCTAATAATTCAGGAGGGCGAATAATCTAATAATTCTTCAACTGTATATATATATATATATATACACATTTTTTGAGTTGACCTGGTCCAGCCTTTGCTCGGCGCGATTATCTAAGTTCCCCTTTTTAGCCTTGACCTTGTGTGAGCTCAGAGTGTTTCCCAGTCAGCAGAATGCTTTATCTCTGAAAGCAACAATCAATAAGGATAATTAATGATGCCTGCTGCAATGATAGCCTCAGCAGTCATTACAGTACATTAATCCATACAGTCAGCACTGGGTCAAGGCCAGTCGCCACCGCTCACCAGGGGTGGGGTGCAAATTAAAATCGTCTCCATGACAGGCAACACTGTCTGCCTCATTCTGATGCATTTAGCCGTCACACTTTAATTAAGGTCCGCCCAATGCCCCTGCACCTCGAGCAACCCCGTCTTTAATATACAGCATTAACACGGCTGGGAGACATCTAATAGGACAAGTAATGAACATAACCGGCAATACTTTTATTCCATAAAACATAAATCATCTATAATGCCAACTCAAAGCCCGCTCACACCAAACATTCATCATGGAAATTTGGTGCAATAAACATTTGAAATTTCCCTTGTTAAAGGTGCTGTATGTAAGTTTTTGACTCTTCTAAAGCATAAAAATACCATAATATGTGTGCAGATATTTAAGAAACATCCCAAGTGAACATACTTGTTTAACTGAAAAACAATGCTGAAGTCAGATATTCTGCTTTGAAAATGGGTTTTCCATGCCGGAACGCTGTCTTTGTTTAGATAAATTTCATATGCACGATGCCAGTTTAGCCAATTATATGTCAGCACCCTGGGTTGCCTTGTTGGAAAACAGCGTATTTCATTCATTCATTCAGAAAGACTCTGAAAGCATGCGTCCGTGACCAAAAAGAACAGTATGGGAGACAGATGCAGTTCCACATGAGGTTATTAATTAGCAAATTACATAAATATTACGAACGTAAACATTAGGTGAGCAGGTTACATTGTAACCGCGTGTCCTAACAACACGCTGTGACGAGAGAGGCAGTGACCAGCTATTTGGCTGTTTGCACCAGACGAAACACGGCAGAAATGTAAATACAGCCTTTCAGAAGCACAGAATATGCACTCGCTCACCAAACGGTAAGGTTTAGAATCTATTTACATTTAGAATACATGTTAACCCACTTTAACATCAATGTAGATGCTGAATCACTCATATGTGTTTAGTTCTAAAGTTCAATTTCAGACGGTTTATTGTATTTTCAAGATCTGAGGTGAACTTTCTGCTTTCAGTATATGGCAACAAATGCCATGTAAAATGCATTCAAACTCGCATTGTTAGCATTTAGCACAGAATAAAGCACACAAGGCTTACCTGAGGTGATCTAGCTGTCATAGGTTTCTGTTGTTCAGCTGTGAGAAATAGAAGCCATTTCTAATATATCAATTCGAGGTGTTGGTTAGGACAAAAACTCCTTTTAATATGGAAAATATTCCCTCTATCGCGTGTCGTTGCTTTTATTTAGAACACAGTTTAAATCACTCGCTCCTGTACACAATCTGGCATCCCAGCGTACTTTTATTATGATCCAGGAGTGCAATACCTAGTTCAACCACTGGGTGTCAAACTTACATACTGCACCTTTAATGTGTAAACTCCACATTAACACAAGCGGTTGCATCACAGATTTTGGACAGGGGTGCTAAAAATCACAATTATTTTCTTCATTATGAATAAAACTTGTTAACCAATACTAATTGTACTTTTGATCAGACAGCCAGAACCCCAGCTGTTATAAAAACAAAACTGCCATTCGCAGGTTGTAAAACATGTACTGCTTGTTTGTACCGGGGTAACAATGGTATGTTTCTGGAGACCGCGAAATACGTAGGTACGTACTTTTTGCAGTTTTTGTTTTTGCGAATCCGCGAGAGGCCGCTGTGTGTGTTTTTTCGATTCTCTAATTTCTCTCGCGAGTGCCGTTCCCCCCTCAGTCCTAACACATGTGCTATAGGGGAATTGAATGAACTACAGTAAATTGGCCGTAGTGTATGAGTGCGTGTGTGAATGAGCGTGTATGTGTGTTTCACAGTACTGTGTTGCAGCTGAAAGGGCATCGACTGTTTAAAGCATATGCTGGAATACTGTAGTTGGGGATTCATTCCGCTGTGTAAATAAGGGACTACGCTGAAGGAAAATGACCCTTTGTTATGACCCTTTGTGTTAAGAATAACACACTAAGCAATTTTAACATTTTTTTAATCATTTAAAGATTCTTTTTCTTTAAGATATTGGCTCAAAGTACCAAACGTCAACTAAATTAAATTGAATTAAATACACAAATTAAACCAATTTAAAAACAGGGCTAACACTTTAGTTTAAGTATCAACTCACACCATTTGCTGGCTTATTACCTGCCTATTATTAAGATATGAACTGTTTATTAGCACTTATGAAGTATGATATTATTTTATACGCCTTTAGTCCTAGCCAATACCCAAACCTAAACTCAACTAATACCTTACTAACTAATAATAAGCAGCTAATTAGTAGTTTGTTGAGCTAAAAGTCTTAGTTAATGGTTTGTTAATAACCTGAATTATACATTACATTAAGGTGTGATCAAAACAAGGTATCATATTTTACGATTAGCAAAAGATACACAATCAAACCTGCAATTTCAGTCTAGTTGTGCATAGAAAATAAAGTTTTCACGTCCTGTCTTTCTCCACCCCCCCTGTGGAAAATGAGCTGTTCCATTAGCGACATGCATATAAAGGACTGTCAATCATTTGAAATTAACTTTATAATGCCGCTGATGATTTTACCAGAGATTGGTGAAACACACACACACACACACACACATACGCACACGCAGACACACAAGCATGTTGGCAAGCTGAATAGCTGTCACCCGACCGTAATGAATAAAGACAGCAGAAACGTATGATTAAAAAGAGACACTGACTACCTTATTCCCATGCTTTGTTTTCCTTCTTTCATCCCTCTCATTAGGAAGTGATAGTAATTAGCTATAAATGAGCTGTTGTTGTTGTTGTTGTTGTCTGAACATCACACTAAAATATTTTCCACAATAAATTTGCTCACAATTTGTTCAGACCAGTACAAAAAAAAACAACACACACACACACGCATGCACACACACATACACACACACACACACACACACTTCATAATTTCCACCGTAAAGAAATATGTAAAAATATTACAGTAAACATCTGTCATCAGGTTAACAGTACGCTTCCTTAATATACTGTATATGGTTAATAACCATAATCCTACAGAGCAAACAGGTGTGTGGATGATGCAGTCAATATGGGACTGCATTATGTTCTGCAACACCTAGACAGACCGGGGGACCTATGTGAGGATCTTGTTTGTTGACTTCAGCTCAGCTTTTAACACTATCATCCCAAAACTTCTCCTGCCCAAATTAACTGAGGTCTCCGTGCCCACCTCTGTCTGTCAGTGGATCAACAGCTTCCTAAAGGACAGGCAGCAGCTGGTGAAGCTGGGAAAATTCTCATCCAGTACCCGCACAATCAGCACTGGCGCCCCCCAGGGGTGTGTCCTCTCCCCACTGCTCTTCTCCCTGTACACCAATGACTGCACTTCGCAAGACTTCTCTGTCAAGCTCCTGAAGTTTGCAGACGACACCACACTTTTCGGCCTCATTCAGGACGGTGACGAGTCTGCTTACAGACAGGAGGTTAAGGAGTTGGCTGTCTGGTGCAGTCACAACAACCTGGAGCTGAACACGCTCAAAACAGTGGAGATGATAGTGGACTTCAGGAGAAACCCCCCTGCTCTCCCCCCACTGAGCATCATGGACGGCATTGTGGCAGCAGTGGAGTCATTCGGGTTCCTGGGCACCACCATCTCTCAGGACCTGAAGTGGGACACTCACATTGACTAAAAAGCTCAACAGAGGCTGTACTTTCTTCGTCAGCTGAGGAAGTTCGACCTCTCAAAGGAGCTGCTGAAACAGTTCTACACCTCCATCACTGAATCAGTCCTCTGCACATCAATAACTGTCTGGTTTAGCTCAGCTACCAAATCCGACCTCCGAAGACTACGTCGAATAGTTCGGACTGCTGAGCGAATCATTGGTACAACCCTCCCTACTCTCCAAGAACTGTACTTATCCAGAGCGAGCAGAAGGGCTGCCAAAATCACTCTGGACTCCTCACACCCAGCACACTGCCTGTTTGAACTGTTACCTTCTGGTCGACGCTACAGAGCACTGCGCACCAGAACAGCCCGACACAGAAACAGTTTCTTCCCTCAGGCAATCCATCTCATGAACAGTTGATGATAGTAATTGTGGAACCAACATCACTACCTGCTATACACTTTTATACACACATACACTTATTTAACAACACACTTTACATGCCAATTTGCACATAACAGCTGCACATATTATGCTGTATATAGTAATATAGCTGTACATACACTTGTCAATTTGTATATTTGCATTCACTTTTTAAAATATATTTATTATCTGTTTTTTAGTCCTGTCTGTAATTCTGTTAACTGTAGAAGCTCTGTCACCAAAACAAATTCCTCGTATGTGTGAACATACCTGGCAATAAAGCTCTTTCTGATTCTGATTCTGATAATCGACTTTCCCACACTATAAAGAAAAATCTGTTAATGAACAGTTTGCGTTTACAGTTTTTTGGATTGCTTAGGCACGATTTTCAAAACAGTCCACACAATTAGCACAACCACACACCCAGTTAGCAAAACACTACAGATTCTTTGCAAAACTTGTAAAAACTATACACTGTAAAAAATAAATCTGTAAAATTTACGATAAAAAAACGGCAGCTGTGGTTGCCAGTATTTAACCGTTAAAAGTACGGTACAAACCGTAAAAGTAAGTTCTCATTTTTACAGTAAACTACTGTATATCTTTAATTTATAGAGGTAATATGTTTGTATATTGATTAGCAACATCTACACATCTTTTGTTACACAGATAGACAGGTTAACACAGCCATAAGCAGGTGGTGATGAGAAAGTTCATACATAATGAACCAATGCTGATCACAAACAACTTTTCCCACAAGCAGAAAAGTGTATCAGTGTACACTGAACACAGAAGGTGCTCAGTGTCATTCACACAGCTTCTAAACACCAGTATGGTAACATGCATAAATTTAAAGTAATGAAGTAAACATTGTTTATCAACACTAGATGTAACATAAATCCCTAATGTCCATAATTGATGGGGAAACAACTAAAAATATCCATAGTAATGTCAACAAAAAGCATAAAAAGTGATGTGCGATACAGGGAATTCTGGGAAAGTCAATTTACGGTTATAGGATATATGTATATATGTATATATTAAGGAAACATACTGTTAACCAGGTTACGGATTTTTACTGTAGCATTTTTACAGTTTTTAACCTTTGAAATCACGGCCATTTTTTAGTGTACACTTATGTTTAAAAACCACACATTTCACATTTACTATACTCTGTTTGCACGAGTTACACTCTGCTGTGATAAACCTAAAACACTTTATTAATCTGGGGTCGCCACAGTGGAATGAACCGCCAACTTATCCAGCATATGTTTTTACGCAGTGGATGTCCTTACAGACGCAACCCATCACCATATAGCGCATGTGTTTGGACTGTGGGGGAAACCGGAGCATCCTGAGGAAACCTACACGAACACGGGGAGAACATGCAAACTCCGCATAGAAATGCCAACTGACCCAGCCAAGGCTCGAACCAGCGTCCTTTTTGCTATGAGGCGATTGTGCTACCCACTGAGCCAACGCGTCACTTATTAAATGGACAGTTCACCCCAAAATAAGTAAAAATCTGTTATCATTTACTCACCATTCACTTGTTTCAAATATTTATACTTCAGTTGAACGCAAAAGAAGATATTTTGAAGAATGCTGAAATGTCTTTGTCTAGTATTTGTTTTCCCCAGTATGGAAGTCAATGGATGTTCAGCTTTCTTTAAAGTATCTTCATTTGTGTTCAACAGAAAACAACAACAACTGTACTCGAGAGAGTGAATAGTGAGTGAATTTTCATTTTTTGGGTGAACTAGCCCTTTAACGGTGTCACCTTTTGATCTAAAAGAGTGCTGTTTTTCTGGCGTAATCTCAAGTAAACTGGTCATTTCTGTGTTTTTATCACTCAGCTCGTCGAGAGAGTGAATAGTGAGTGAATTTTCATTTTTTGGGTGAACTATCCCTTTAACGGTGTCACCTTTTGGTCTAAAAGAGTGCTGTTTTTCTGGCGTAATCTCAAGTAATCTCAAGTAAACTGGTCCTTTCTGTGTTTTTATCACTCAGCTCGTCTCTGCTTGGCTGTCAGTCTGTTAGTGGAGAGTTTTTCTGCATGTTTCTGCCAGTAGGTGGCAGCAAGTCTAGGTCTTTTCGAGCAAGTCAGCAGTTCTATTCAGCAAAGAAATGAATTCTGGAACAAAGCAGGAGTTTTGAGCACTGATTATTACAGTATGAAGTGATGAAGCTGCTGCTAAAATGCTTTGGTCACTGCTGACAGCAGTCATGTGAAAGGATGCTATGACTGAATATACTGCTTCTCACAGCAAGAGTGGTTAACATTACTAATTGTAAAGGATTTCAGAATTACAGAGGATAACAGAAGAAAAATTAAGAATAGCTGAGGTTGCTATGTCCAAAGATTACATAGTTTATTTAAAACAAAACCAAAACAAAGAAACACAGTAAGTTGCTTAACATAGAAAATATGATAATAAATAGCTGCCACGGGGGCATCAACAACTATAAGCACACACACCTAATGCTTTTAGAAAAATAATAATAAATAAACAAGGCAAAGAACATTTTTAATGTAACGACGCTGTGAGCACATTCACCTCACAGCAAGAAGGTCGCTGGTTTGAGCCTCGGCTGGGTCAGTTGGCATTTCTGTGTGGAGTTTGCATGTTCTCCCTGAGTTGGCGAGGGTTTCCTCTGAGTGCTCCGGTTTCCATCACATCTCCAAAGACGTGGTATAGGTGAATTGGGTAAGCTAAAATTGACCGTAGTGTGTGAATGAGTGTGTATGGATGTTTCCCAGTGATGGGTTGCAGCTGGAAGGGCATCCGTTGCGTAAAAGATATGCTGAATAAGTTGGCGGTTCATTCCGCTGTGGCGACCCCAGATTAATAGAGGGGCTAAGCTGAAAAGAAAATGAATGAATGAATTTTAATTGCAATTGCTGGGTGGCACGGTGGCTCAGTGGCTAGCACTGTGGTCTCACAGCAAGAAGGTCGCTGGCTCGAGTCCCGGCTGGTTCAGTTGGGATTTCTGTGTGGAGTTTGCATGTTCTCCCTGTGTTGGCGTGGGTTTCCTCCGGTTTCCCGCACAGTCCAAACACAACTAAATTGGCCATAGTGTGTGAATGAGTGTGTATGGGTGTTTCCCAATACTGGGTTGAAGCTGGAAGGGTGTTCGTTGGATAAAACATATGCTGGAATTCCACTTCGACATCCTCTTAAACTAAGCCGAAGGAAAATAAATGATTGAAATCTTGGGAATTTCTATGAAATTTCTTTGCTTTATTTATTTAATTTTGTTTTCATTTTTTTGTCATCTGTGGAATGTGTAAAGGAAATGTGTTTTAAACAAAAAATCATTATTAAAACAAAGGTCAAACAGCTGCCAAACAAAAGCCATAAATTATCCAGATATCTTAATTTGTGTTCAGAAGAGGAAATAAGGTCCTTTAAGTTAATCCTTTACATGAACAGCGACAGCAAGTAAAGGGAAATCAAGGCATTAGTAAATTCAGTTTCACCGTTATATTAAAAAACACATAAGCTTCACTTTTATAACTTTTTTAACACTTTTATAACTTTTAGATATTTATTTAGGAGCTGTTACTTGACATGACATGTTTATTTATAATCATCTTAAACATGCAGCAATTTGTCTAAATGAAATTATAGGAATAGTTCACTCAAATCTGAATTATATCTTAACTGGAAAAACAAGTGGAGCACGCCAATTACAGTTTTTCCCAATTGTTTACACACATTTTCTGAAAGCATCTCTAATATTGTCAGAACTCTACACACAAATCACAAAACACACACACATTGGGCAAAACCCTTCAATTCTCCTGCAAAATCAAATTTTACATTCAAAACAATATATTTTCTTCTCAGAATGGTGTTTTGTTTTCAAATGACACACACAAACCATCCCATGAAGAGACATTTATAAGAACAGTTGATCACTGATGTGCTTAATGTTAAACACTATGACCACTTCTGCTCCATTCATCATAATGACTTACTGTGAGCCTTTTTTGTTCAGTGTTACAATTACTGCAGACAGTACATAAGCCTGCATAAGTGCATTGTAAAATATTTCACAATATTATTTTTATAGAAAACACACAAATACACGGTACCAAATATATTTTACTGTATTTTTCCCACAAAAACAGTGTACACAGTGTTTATTTCAACCAACACAAAGTTGGACATAAGGTGGTCTACATATGCCATCAACAGAAGGATTTACAGAATACAGTTTCAGTAAAAAATAAATAAATACATTAAAAAAAAAGTGTGGATTTGGTCATAAACTTTTCATCCCCAGGCAGAAAAAAATTCATCAATAGGATTGAGAAATGGAGAATATGAGATGAGCTCTGATTTCTAAATTGCCATTATGTGTGACAGGTGTTTACCCATGTGATGAGTTAGTATGCAAACTAGGACAACTGACTTTACAATTTTGAATTACAGTGTGTTCAAATGCAGAGAATTGTGTGTAGTGTTTTAAAAAAAGTGTGTTTTAAATCTGCAATTTGAGTGTAAAGCAGGAATTGTGCTTGTAGTTTAGCAGAATTGGTTCAGGGGGTTGGTGCATCAGTTACATGTTGTAGTCATTGTGTCTGAAGTACGAGTAAATGTGTGTAAACAATTGGGAAAAACTGTAATGTCTTTCTACACTTTTGGGAAAAAAGGTGCCACAAAGAACCAAACGGGGTTCACACAGCGATGCCATAGAAGAACCTTTTTGGGTTCTTCACAGAACCTTTCACCAAAGGTTCCTTTCTTTCTTTGGCGCTATAAAGAACTTTTTTTTGGTACTGCAAAGATCCATTTTTAATGTTTTTTTAAAGAACCTCTAACAGCTCGGTTCTTTATGAACCCATCTATGAAAAGCTTCATGACCTAAATGCAGCAAATAAAGAAAATCCAGGAGAGATTAAATATTTATTGCCAAAACAATTTGTCTTGTACAAGTCAGTCAAATTATAGAACGTTAAATTTGAAAAATGGGCAACGCAGTGGCGCAGTAGGTAGTGCTGTTGCCTCACAGCAAGAACGTCGCTGGGTCGCAGGTTCGAACCTCGGCTGGGCTGGGTCAGTTGGCGTTTCTGTGTGGAGTTTGCATGTTCTCCCTGCGTTCGCGTGGGTTTCCTCCGGGTGCTCCGGTTTCCCCCACAGTCCAAAGACATGCAGTACAGGTGAATTGGGTAGGCTAAATTGTCCGTAGTGTATTAGTGTGAATGTGTGTGTGTGGAAATTCCCAGAGATGGGTTGCGGCTGGAAGGGCATCCGCTGCGTAAAATCGTGCTGGATAAGTTGGTGGTTCATTCCACTGTGGCGATCCCGCAAGGGACAAAGCCGACAAGAAAATGAATGAATGAATGAATGAAATTTGAAAACCACATAGGCTGTTCAAAAAACACATTTTTGCAGAAATTGATAGTTCTATTATTCTATATGTCCATATAAAATTAAATAAAGGTGTTGTTTCAAACCAGTTAAATCCTGTAAAGTGATACTAATGTAATTTACTGTGGAGCCATTTTATAGTGCAAAAAAAAAAAAAAAAAAAACATTTGGGGCTACAAAGAACCTTTTGTGAGTTGAAAAGGTTCCATCACTGCACTGTAAAAAATGCAGGGTTCCACACAATTCATTCATGTTGTCCCAACACAAATCGATTAAGTTAACTTAACACTTTTAACAAATTTATGTGGATTGAACATAAAAAAATTATGCTGTCCCAATGAAATCTCAACAATTGTGTTGTTTTAGCTCATTTTAAATAAGTAGTTTGACCAAAAAAAAAAAAAATTTTTTTAGGTGATGAATGATAAAGGTTCTTCAAAGAACCATCTACAGCGACAAAGAACCTTTTAAGAACCTTTTTTTTTAAGAGTGTAAAAAACATTTAATTAAATTATCTGTATAATTAATTTAGCACTTTATTTGAATAAAGATATTTCAGAGCTCTGCAGCTGCCAGTAATGTTTTGTTTTCCTTTTTTCTAACAGTGCAATTAACACTGAAATTCACAAGATCCACGAAACGTCTCCAGTATATAACATTTATCATTTCCAAGAGTCACAGAAATGCAGAAAACTCCACTATCTATCTATCTATCTATCTATCTATCTATCTATCTATCTATCTATCTATCTATCTATCTATCTATCTATCTATCTATCTATCTATCTATCTATCTATCTATCTATCTTCTGAAAGCATGATGAAGTCGCTCATTGTGTGACGGCTATAAACGTACAGTTTAAAATGTCATTAGCACGAGCGGCGTCACGGTCCGTCAAAAAGTCAATGCTTAGTTCTTTACGTCTGTGCAAACGCAGAGTAATTATCCCGTTATTAGGGAGCAGAGCAGCTCGCCAATAACGAACTTCCAGAACGAGACATTCATTAATGTCAGCCGCACCTGACTCCGGGCTTATTAAAAACATTAATAATGGAAAAATAAAACCTAATTAGTAAACAAATGCAATCACTCACAGGTGTGTGTGTGTGTGTGTGTGTGTGTGTGTCAGAGGAAAAAACGTGCACTTGTGACTATCTAAATCAAAATTACGCACAAACACACTGACACAATGGCATGGGAGCCATTTTCTTTCATCTAATGAAAATCAAAAGAGGAAGAGACGGAAATTAAATAAGAAGTGTTTATATTTGTAAGTACACACACTAGAAAAAAAAAACAAAAAAAAAGTGGGAAGAGGAAAAAACACTCCCCCTCTTCATTTCCCTCTCTCATCATTAGCTATAACACTCTCTCCATCACCACTCGCCCCTCAGCGACCAAACATTCAATTAACGTCTAATGAGGCTTAATGCATGGTAAATACATGCACCCGCTAAAGGCAAACAAGCGCTTCTGATAGCACCGGACGGAAAAAAAAAAAAGAAAGGGAGACAGCCATGAATAAATGAAGAGAAGGTCACATCACTATCGCCAGGGTCGAATCTGTTTTTAAACACTATTGAGGCATCGGGGGTCACTTCTGCTTGACCTGTAGTGTTTTATTAATAGCAGAACATGACGAGCTGGGATCAGGAGTGTTTAGTATTGGGGATCAATATCACAGGTGTTTATCGGGCATTTTGCTCAATCGGGTCCCACAAGAACAGCCGTCTTTAGGGTTTGTTTCAGTTCTCGGTGAGTGCGTTTGGCTTTCAAGGGACTCCACAGCACCAATGTGATCACAAAATCAGTCATAAAAGTCACATTTTTGGGGGGGAAATTAAGATTTATACTGTGTAAAAAAATGTTGGGTTTCACATGATTTCTTTTATGTTGTCACTCAACACAAATTGATTAGGTTAAAGGTGCCCTATAATCAAAATCTGGGTATATCAAGGTATGGTAGAATAATGCATGGTCAGTATATGGAAATGGGCATACTTTGAGCCTCATGTATGAAGCGTCAATCGCGAGTGATTTACATGTTAAGTCAATGCAAAGATGCGAATAGGCATCCTGCAGCATGATACGTGCAAATGCGACGGAGCCAATGACTGTATATAATATGGAAGACACGACAGCGCCGTTTTCCATTAAACGCTTTGAAGGAAAAATTGTCTCGTGACGGGCACAAACTGTCGCAAAAGACTGCTGAAATTGGAGCCAGGACATGCGCAGAAGGACCGCTTGATGGAGCCAGAGGAGGAGCTGTGGAATCGAACTTCCAACCAAACGCTTGTACATCAAATCAACCACGCCCCCCAAACTGCTCACTTGACCGCTGATGTCTGCACAATAACAAAGGCTCGCTAATGCTAATACGCTTTGTGTTTACATAGTAGCCTGCGTTTGCTGTTTTATCAACACAAATGGTTGTAATAACGTTAACAAAGGTGAGGTTTTATATAATGAAGATTTAATCGCGCCAGCTCCGGGCCGCAGCGCACATCACTTGCGGGCCGATCCGGCTCAGATGCGGCAGCGTCAGCTCGCAAGCGTCGGGCCGGTGCCTATGGACGTACTGCCCGAATCAATTGGGCCAGATGCGGCGGCCGTTAGCGAGTCGACGCTGCGGCATCTGAGCCGGATCGGCCCGCGAGTATTGTGCGCGAGTAGGTACAGCAGATGGAGTCGGGCCGAGGGCTCCAGCAGGCGAGAGTCTAGCCGGAACTGGCCCGAGTGAATTTTGCTATCTGGGTAGTTAAGCGTGTATCAGCAAACTGATAAAGCCATGACCTTACCGAATAAACAGTGTTCCACCAGATCCTGTATGTCAGAAACTATGGTTTACTGCTGAGCAACTCATTTTATCATGGTAAAATAACACAGAAATGGAATAATAACACTTCAGTCTCCTGCCAAAGCTCTGACGTCTGCTTTGAGAAACTGTCAATCACAGCTGTCAATCACGATGACACGCCCAGCATTAAATTACTGCTCAAAACATACTCTTTACAAAAATGAAGATCTGCACCTATATCAGCTGATAACCAGTGCCTTAATTGACCAGAACCAGCTTTCGGGACATTTTATTGCAAGAGTAATAAGTGCGGCACACTTGGACGGAGCGAATGACGTGATTTGCGCGAATAAAGTGGTGCGAGTCAAGCGTTTTGCTCGTTTGAATCACTCGAGTTGGAAAATCTGAACTCCAGCAGACATTCACGCCACATTATCCAATCAGGAGCTTGCTCTTGTAGGGGTGTGATCATGACGTAGTGCCTGTAATTGGTATCCCAAGGGAAAATCCTCTTCCCGACACCAGATATCAGTCCATCAAACTGAGCTCGGCTCGGTCTGAAGCACCGATGAAAGCCTCCATCATCCAGGTACAGTTTCTGGAGGAGTTGATGAACTCACAAAACTGGGTGCACCTCTGAAAGGCTCTAGTGGACTCAAGACATGGTGCCAAACGAATATATATATGCTGTATTTAGCCTTCCTAAAGCACATAAACACAGCTACTCTGTCAATAAAATACATATTAGCCATTTAGCAACGAAGCTAGAGTCACCGGGCAGAAAAAAAGCCCTGCCTATGACTCGAATCCATGTCTACTTTGTAGTGAATTTGCAGCCTGATCTCACGAGGAAACATAAGTATTTTACGTTTTGTCAGTTTAGTGGCTAATTCGTACGAATTCGTACGAGTTCAGTCGTACGAAAATGTACGATTTTAAAAAGGAGGCGTGGCACCTAACCCCACCCCTAACCCCAACCGTCATTGGGTGATGGGCAAATCGTACTAATTTGTACGAATTAGATCGTACGAATTCATACGAATTAGCCACTAATGAAAAAGTTTCGAATTGCCGTGAGATAGCGTTGGAATTTGACGCACAAATTATGAAAATTTGACGTGCGAATGAAGCGAGTAAACTCGAAATGTTCATGCAACTATTTACACGTGAATATCGCGATTAATCCACGCGTGCCGCGTCTGGTGTGAACACAGCATTAGACACCACAGTTTCCTCATTCTCAGGTAAATTCCACAAGTGTAAAACCTCAGTGGACAACAGGCCAATCAGAGGACAAAACAAACTGTGATGAGACTCACGGGCCATGCCCTCCTCATTTGCATGTATGGCTACTTTAGGTCATTCATCCAGACCTGATGAGCAGCCACATCATCAAGAGTGCAACAACTCATATGCAGCTCTAAGATGACAAAAAAAGCTCTGAGATCATTAATATGCAAGCCTCAGGCGGTGTTTGATAAGCCAAATATTTTCTAGTGATACATCAGTGATACTTTTCCTCCCTTAGTTATTTTAAGGGTATATTACGTTAACTGTGTATGTGGGACTTTTATTTTGAAAACGTGAGCCCCACATTGTTTACTGTGCGTTACAAGGCAATGACAGCAGGAGGCATGTTCAAAATTGCTTCAGGATGCAAAATGCAAGATTTACAGATTCCACATGTATTCATCTTCACTCTGAACAGGCATAAGGTATGTTTATTTACATCTAATTGTTAGATGTATCGTGTTTATTGTGAAATTTGATGCGTGTGTTTCAACAAACACATCTAAACTGCTGAATCGCGTCATATCACGCAGCTCAACTGTCATATGTTCATCCAGAGGTGGATATTAATTCCTGGCTGTGTTTTCTTTGACTATCGCTTCAAAATACAACACGATACACCTCTATCACTCTCTTTTGTCAAGTTTAATTATGATTTAGCCTTTATCCACAACAGAACTGGTGAGCAAAATAGGTTACTCTGATTGGGTTTATGTTTGTACATGCTTTGTGTGTGTGTGTGTGTGTGTGTGTGTGTGTGTGTGTGTGTGTGTGTGTGTGTGTGTGTGTGTGTGTGTGTGTGTGTGTGTGTGTGTGTGTGTGTGTCTGTAATGCTTCATTCACTCTAGCAGTGACTTTGTAGCTGCCTGTTGAGAGGATCACGTGAGCTCTACTGGTGCTCCTATTGGCTGTCGCTCAAGAAAGTTGCTCTTCATTTGCATAAAGTTGAAGGATTGCTCGACACGCCCAGCGAGTTGCTAACAGTCCGTAGATGGAGGTCGTCAGAAGTCGCTTACTCTCTGTTGAAATGAACGGTCGCTTGTCGTTTTGCCACTGCGAGTTGCTTGTAGTGTGAATGAGGCTTAAGAGTGGCACGTCAGAGCGGAGCTCATTAATATTCACGACACAAACCACATATGGTCAATCATGGACTTTTTGATTCTTTGGGTGTTTTATAGAGTAATGCAGAAGCTTATTAAACCATTTCTGGAAAGTTTTTGAACTTATCAAAGCCATAAACCTACTATGTAGATATTAGAAAACAATTTAACTTATTAAACTAATGCAGTATTTGGCACCTTTTACTTAATAGTTTTTACAATAGTTTGGGGTATTGAAAGTGCTCGTAAAATGGGACAAAAAGGGGGGTGGTTTGGGGGGTGGGTGTTGTTGATGACGATCGCGAACTGAAGAGCGGGGGGTGGGAGTTAATCGCGAAATTAGGAGGCGGGTGGGGGTTGGAACTACTCGTAAAACCGAAAAGTGGAGGGGGCCAATCGAGAACTGATCAGACGAAAGGGAGGGGGGGTGGCTTGTTAGAGCGGTTCGAGGCGATCCTGAACTGAAGAGCGTGGGGGGGTTCTAGGGGAACACGTAGGGCCTCATCACACGATTACTAATCAGACATTAAAGGGGTCCTATTATGCAAAGACAAAACACTTTAATAAGGGGTGTAAATACAACAGTGTGTGAATGCAGCCCAATAGTAAAAATGTATTGATTGTATTGTTTATAATCAGACTTGATACAGGCAGTCTGCAGAAACACTTTGATTGACATTCTCCTTTTGTGTCATCAGAGGGCGAAAGCCCCGCCCACTAGTGACCATTTCTCCCTCATTAGCATAGGACATTAGTCCTGTTTTTGAAGCTGCCACTATGCTGACACGCAGGCATTTGTAGCTCCGCCCTCTTTTGAAAAAAGCACAATCTCATTTGAATTTAAAGTGACAGTCACCAAAACACCACGATTAGGATCAAAGCCTAAAAGGGTCAGTTTCAGAGAGTCACAAAACATAATTTGTAAACACTCTAGAGCGATCAGAGACTTAATTTACACTTTGTAAAAAGAATAAGATCATACAAATCCATACGGATTAGCCACTAAATCAAAAAGTTATGAATTGGCATGAGATATAGCGTTGTAAGTACTCTAAAACAGATTAGTCTGTTTAAGTAGAATTTATGAGCTTATTAAATCAGAAATAAGATGCCGCGAGTCACTTATTTCCCAATTTATTTAGCAAATATCCAACTATTGAATCCTGTAATTTGACCAATCCAGATCAAGTGTTCCAGAGAGAGAGAGAGAGAGAGAGAGAGAGAGAGAACGATTAAAAAGCCATTTCATTAAACGCAATGCATACATTAAAAGTTCAGGAGTTCTTCTGAACCAAGAGAAGGTAAGCAAGTAATTACTCTAATGTTCATGATATCTGCAGAGGAGCAGACAAAGAGAAATGGAGACGAGTCAATGAGTTTCATCCTACCTTCTATGTCCCACCAAAAACACACACACACACACACACACACACACACACACACACACACACACACACACACACACACACACACACACACACACACACACACACACACACACACACACCCAAAGCACTTCACATAAGATTTATTACAGTGAAGCAGAAATATTATCTTCTGAAGGTGCCATTCATCAACCTCACTTTGAAAGCCACTGAATTATATGATGGAATTATGCAGATCAGGGACGTCTGAGGGAGGATTCCATTTGGTAACCTTGGCAACCTCAGGTGCTCGTACCCCAGCCCTGAATACAGCCCTGCACATCAATTAATGACCGTACTTTAGAGAGCTGCCGATGGTAAAGAACAGGAAAAAACACTAATTGGTGTGTAATTTTGAATACAATCTTTTCAAATATGCCACTTTTTAATTGAGCGTCCTTTTCTCTCTCTGAAACTAAGTGACATTTCTAGGCTGTGAATTATTGTATGTATTACAGTATATGTGAAAAGTTCAGATACATTTATAATTTTCAGATCATTTTTTTCTCAGGCTGCTTTGTTTAGATCCACTAATTTCACTATTACGGCAAAGAATAAGTCTTTTAAAGTCAAATAACAGAACACAAACACAGAAAATGCTCATTTTAGAAAACAACTGCTGAATTTGCATCTAATCTCTTCATATATAAATACAGTATGTTTAGCCTGCAAATTCGCCTTATTGAACTAACGATGCTGTTTTATCTTTTTTTTTTTTAACGTTAAATGTCAAATAATTATAATTAAAGTGTTTTATTACTTTAAGAGAGCAGGGATAAAGAGTGGCTAGTAGATCATAATTGCAGAATAGCACAGAACACATCCTAAACAGGCATTTTTGAAGAGTTCAGATGCAAAAAACGTTTAATTTTCTTTAAACATTTACAATTCTTCCCAGATTGCTGAATTTAAACACACACAAAAAAACTAAATCGAGAAGAAATTGCTGGTGTTTGCATCTGATCTCTTTATATATAAATACAACATCAATGCTGAAATATTAATGTTTGTCTTTTTTTTCACCTATAAATGTCAAATAATTGCAATTAAAGTATTTCATTACTCTGGGAAAGAAGGTCTAATAGAACAAAATTGCTGAACAACATCCTAAACATGCATTTTTGAAGAGATTAGATGCAAAAATCTTTTAATTTTCTTATAAAATGAATTTTTTCCCCCAGTCCTATTCATGTAGATCCTATATTTTTACTAACATGGCAAAGAATAAGTCCTTTAAAGCGAATTAACAGAACACAAACACAGAAAATGCTCATTTTAGAAAAAAAAACTGCTGAATTTTGCATCTAATCTCTTCATATATAAATACAGTATGTTTAGCCTGCAAAATCGCCTTATTGAACTAACGATGCTGTTTTATCTTTTTTAAATGTCAAATAATTATAATTAAAGTGTTTTATTACTTTAAGAGAGCAGGGATAAAGAGTGGCTAGTAGATCATAATTGCAGAATAGCACAGAACACATCCTAAACAGGCATTTTTGAAGAGTTCAGATGCAAAAAACGCTTAATTTTCTTAAAACATTTACAATTCTTCCCAGATTGCTGAATTTAAACACACACAAAAAAACTAAATAGAGAAGAAATTGCTGGTGTTTGCATCTGATCTCTTTATATAAATACAACATCAATGCTGAAATATTAATGTTTGTCTTTTTTTCCACCTTTAAATGTCCAATAATTGTAATGAAAGTGTTTAATTACTTTGGGAGATCAGGGATAGAGAGTGCCTAATAGAACATAATTGCAGAATAGCACAGAACACATCCTAAACAGGCATTTTTGAAGAGTTCAGATGCAAAAAACGCTTAATTTTCTTAAAACCTTTACAATTCTTCCCAGATTGCTGAATTTAAACACACACAAAAAAAACTAAATCGAGAAGAAATTGCTGGTGTTTGCATCTGATCTCTTTATATATAAATACAACATCAATGCTGAAATATTAATGTTTGTCTTTTTTTTCATCTTTAAATGTTAAATAATTGCAATTAAAGTATTTCATTACTTTGGGAAAGAAGGTCTAATAGAACAAAATTGCTGAACAACATCCTAAACATGCATTTTTGAAGAGATTAGATGCAAAAATCTCTTAATTTTCTTATAAAATGATTTTTTTCCCCCAGTCCTATTCATGTAGATCCTATATTTTCACTAATATGGCAAAGAATAAGTCCTTTAAAGTGAAATAACAGAACACAAACACAGAAAATGCTCATTTTAGAAGAAAACTGCTGAATTTTGCATCTAATCTCTTCATATATAAATACAGTATGTTTAGCCTGCAAAATCGCCTTATTGAACAAACGATGCTGTTTTATTTTTTTTAAATGTCAAATAATTATAATTAAAGTGTTTTATTACTTTAAGAGAGCAGGGATAAAGAGTGGCTAGTAGATCATAATTGCAGAATAGCACCGAACACATCCTAAACAGGCATTTTTGAAGAGTTCAGATGCAAAAAACGCTTAATTTTCTTAAAACCTTTACAATTCTTCCCAGATTGCTGAATTTAAACACACACACAAAAAAACTAAATAGAGAAGAAATTGCTGGTGTTTGCATCTGATCTCTTTATATATAAATACAACATCAATGCTGAAATATTAATGTTTGTCTTTTTTTCCACCTTTAAATGTCCAATAATTGCAATTAAAGTATTTCATTACTTTTGGGAAAGAAGGTCTAATAGAACAAAATTGCTGAACAACATCGAACACATCCTAAACAGGCATTTTTGAAGAGTTTAGATGCAAAAATCTCTTAATTTTCATATAAAATGCTTTTTTTTCCCTCAGTCCTATTCGTGTAGATCCTATATTTTCACTAATATGGCAAAGAATAAGTCCTTTAAAGTGAAATAACAGAACATAAACACAGACAATGCTCACTTTACAAGCAAGTTGGAGGTTTTAACATCTGATCTCTTCATATATAACTATAATATCAATGCTGAAATATTAATGTTTGTCTTTTTTTCCACCTTTAAATGTCCAATAATTGTAATGAAAGTATTTAATTACTTCAGGAGATCGGGGATAGCGAGTAGTGAAAAGAACATAATTGCCAAACAACACCGAACACATCTTAAACAGATATATTTGAAGAGTTTAGATGCAAAAGCCACTTAATTTTCTTATGAAATGAACATTTTTTCTCAAGCTTATTTGTGTAGATCCCATAATTTCAGTATTATGGCAAAGAATAAGTCATTTAAAGTGAAATAACAGAACATAAACACAGAAAATGCTCATTTTAGAAGAATATTGCAGGTTTTAGCCACAATATAAATGCTGAAATGAACAGTATGTCTTTTCTTTCTCTTTTAAATGTCGATTAATTGTAATGAAAGTATTTGATTACTTCAGGAGAGCGGGGATAGAGAGTGCCTAATAAAACATAATTGCCGAACAACACCGAACACATCCTAAACAGGCATTTTTGAAGAGATTAGATGCAAAAATCTCTTAATTTTCTCATAAAATGAATTTTTTCCCCAGTCCTATTCATGTAGATCCTATATTTTCACTAATATGGCAAAGAATAAGTCCTTTAAAGTCAAATAACAAAATACAAACACAGAAAATGCTAATTTTAGAAGAAAATAGCAGGTTTTAGCATCTGATCTCTTCATATATAACTATAATATCAATGCTGAAATGAACAGTTTGTCTTTTTTTCCACCTTTAAATGTCCAATAATTGTAATGAAAGTGTTTAATTACTTTGGGAGATCAGGGATAGAGAGTGCCTAATAGAACATAATTGCAGAATAGCACAGAACACATCCTAAACAGGCATTTTTGAAGAGTTCAGATGCAAAAGACGCTTAATTTTCTTAAAACCTTTACAATTCTTCCCAGATTGCTGAATTTAAACACACACACAAAAACTAAATCGAGAAGAAATTGCTGGTGTTTGCATCTGATCTCTTTATATAAATACAACATCAATGCTGAAATATTAATGTTTGTCTTTTTTTCCACCTTTAAATGTCAAATAATTGCAATTAAAGTATTTCATTACTTTGGGAAAGAAGGTCTAATAGAACAAAATTGCTGAACAACATCCTAAACATGCATTTTTGAAGAGATTAGATGCAAAAATCTCTTAATTTTCATATAAAATGCTTTTTTCCCCCCAGTCCTATTCGTGTAGATCCTATATTTTCACTAATATGGCAAAGAATAAGTCCTTTAAAGTGAAATAACAGAACACAAACACAGAAAATGCTCATTTTAGAAGAAAATAGCAGGTTTTAGCATCTGATCTCTTCATATATAACTATAATATCAATGCTGAAATGAACAGTTTGTCTTTTTTTCCACCTTTAAATGTCCAATAATTGTAATGAAAGTGTTGTATTACTTTGGGAGAGCAGGGATAAAGAGTGGCTAGTAGATCATAATTGCAGAATAGCACAGAACACATCCTAAACAGGCATTTTTGAAGAGTTCAGATGCAAAAAACGTTTAATTTTCTTTAAACATTTACAATTCTTCCCAGATTGCTGAATTTAAACACACACAAAAAAACTAAATCGAGAAGAAATTGCTGGTGTTTGCATCCGATCTCTTTATATATAAATACAACATCAATGCTGAAATATTAATGTTTGTCTTTTTTTCCACCTTTAAATGTCCAATAATTGTAATGAAAGTGTTTAATTACTTCAGGAGATCGGGGATAGAGAGTAGTGAAAAGAACATAATTGCAGAACAACACCGAACACATCCTAAACAGGCATTTTTGAAGAGTTTAGATGCAAAAATCTCTTAGTTTTCTTATAAAACGATTTTTTTCTCAGGCTTATTTGTGTAGATCCCATAATATCACTATTATAACAGAGAATAAGTCATTTAAAGTAAAATAACATAACAAACACAGACAATGCTCACTTTACAAGTAAGTTGGAGGTTTTAACATCTGATCTGTTCATATGTAAATATAATATCAATGCTGAATTAACAGTTTGTCTTTTTTTTCCACCTTTAAACATTGATTAATTGCAATTAAAGTATTTAATTACATTGGGAGTGCAGGTCTAATAGAACATAATTGTCGAACAACACCGAACACATCTTAAACAGATATTTTTGAAGAGTTTAGATGCAAAAGCCACTTAATTTTCTTATGAAATGATCATTTTTTCTCAAGCTTATTTGTGTAGATCCCATAATTTCAGTATTATGGCAAAGAATAAGTCATTTAAAGTGAAATAACAGAACATAAACACAGAAAATGCTCATTTTAGAAGAATATTGCAGGTTTTAGCCACAATATCAATGCTGAAATGAACAGTTTGTCTTTTTTTCCTCTTTTAAATGTCGATTAATTGTAATGAAAGTATTTGATTACTTCAGGAGAGCGGGGATAGAGAGTGCCTAATAGAACATAATTGCCGAACAACACCGAACACATCCTAAACAGGCATTTTTGCTTGACTGAATTTGCGTCTTGAATGCAACCGCAGCTATAACTCGATTAGAATGCAAGCGTGCCTTCTTGAAAAGTGTAGCCCATTCTAATTAAGACACACTCATACCTATTTGTAGCTTGTGTCCTGGTATTATGCAAATGGTATGCAAATGGGCTCAAATTATCTTGTGTTAGCTGTACCAGAGGCGCTCTACAGAGAGACTTCTAGTCGTAAGTAAGCACATAGAGAAATGCGGAGGAACATTTCAGTTCACGTTTCACACACACATACAGTTGAGGAATTATTAGCCCTCAATTTTTTCCCTCAATTTCTGTTTAAAACATTTCTAAACAAAATAGTTTTAATAAATAGTTTCTAATAACTGGCTTGTTTTATCTTTGCCATGATGACAGCACATAATATTTGACTAGATATTTTTCAAGATTTTCCCAGTGTTGGGTTGCGGCTGGAAGGGCATCTGCTGCATAGAACATATGCTGGATAAGTTGGCGGTTCATTCCGCTGTGGCGACCCCAGATTAATAAAGCGACTAAGCCGAAAAGAAAATGAATGAATGAATTAATATTTCAAGATACTATTCAGCTTAAAGTGACATTTAGAGGTTTAAGACTCCATTTTAATGATCTAGGTGAAAGTCCAAAGTGCATGGTGCAAAAGCATTAAGGGCGTGTCTGAATCCACTTTTGCTATTTTAAAGATGGTGAAATCCGCTCTGCGCCCCGGCGCATGGTCTAACAGGGCTGTGCTTATTCTCTTAATGAGTTCTGGGTGTGTTTTGAGCATAACCTGCATTAAACCAATCAGAGTCTCTCATTCCCTTTAAGAGTCAGTTGTGTCGCTTCATGGTTCATTTGCTATTTACATGACGGACTTTGTAAGTGTAAAAACTGAACGCTTCACTAGCGAGAAAACAGTTAAACAGAGCATCTGCAGCACGAGGATAAAGAACGAGCCTCCTCCAATCATCCTCTTTACTTTCTTTTTACTTTACTTTTACTCTTTACTCCTTTACTTTGGTGGAGTAAGGAAACGGTGGAAACTCACTCCGCTGAACACATCCATTAGCCCACATATTTCATTTCGTTTGTTAAGCACAAAGATTTCCTTTAAAACTATTTCTAGTTCTAATCTCCAGCAAAGGAATAAATGAACAATAATAATGAAGTGTGGTCAAAAACTGAGTTATATCCAAACACACGTCCTGTTCTTATGCCCCATATGGTGATGCAGACGTCTCCAAAACTCCACAGGTGGACAAATCTAAACTAGTTTTTATTAAAACAAATATAAATCTGCAGATAATAAATAACACTGCTAATAATAATAAGATTATACTAATGCAGATCATCATGAATAAACTGAAAAGGTGAAGAAGGCATGGAGGCAGTGGTGTTTATATTGATGTAGAAAATAATCATTTCTGTATTATTTTAATCCTTTAATTGTTTTCATCTGTAAAGATATTTGTGTGTTGCATTCTGTGTGTATTCAGCAGTGTGTAAGGGTTTGGGTCTGCATAGGCACATAACTAACACGCTCTGCTGGACTCTAGAGCAGCTTTTGTGTGGCGTGGTCTGTTTTAGTTTCTCAAAATAGCAATGCACCAACAATGCGCCTTAACACACCTCCTTTATAGACCAGCACACCCATGAGTCCAGAAAATGGCGCAAATGGATTTGCTATTTAAATGACGTGGAGCAAAATGTGAAAATTACTGTTGCACTGGTCTGAAAATAGCAACAAATTGTGACAAACATGTCTTGTGCCTCATTGCGCCGGGTACATGATAGGGCCCTTAATTTAGGCTAGTTAGGGTAATTAGGCAAGTCATTGTATAACAATAGTTTCTTCTGTAGACAATTGAACAAATTATGCTCCAGGGGGCTAATAATATTGACCTTAAAATGGTTTAAAAAATGTATTAAAATTCAGCTGAAATAAAAACAATTAAGACCTTCTGCATAAGAAAAATATTATCAGAAATACACTTGCCTTCCTCCATTACAGTTTTTTTTCTGATACCTTAAGCACATTTTTTGTAACTATTGGCTATTTTTGCAAAACTCTACACACCAACAAGAAAACCCTTCACCAAATCTGCAAAACATTTTACAGTTTTTCCCAATTGTTTACACACAATTACTTGTACTTCAGACACAATGACTACAACACGTAACTGATGCACCAACCCCCTGAACCAATTCTGCTAAACTACAAGCACAACTCCTGCTTTACACTCAAATTGCAGATTTAAAACACACTTTTTTCTAAACACTACACACAATTCTCTGCATTTGGCACAATTTTCATGCAGAAAATCTCTTGTTTTCACAAGGAACACACTGTCATTCAAAATTGTAAAGTCAGTTGTCCTACTTTGCATACTAACTCATCACACAGGTAAACACCGGTCACACATAATGGCAATTTAGAAATCAGAGCTCATCTCATATTCTCCATTTCTCAATCCTATTGAGGATTTTTTTCTGCCTGGGGATGGAAAGTGTATGACCTAAATCCACACAATATTTATTTTTACTGAAACTGTATTCTGTAAATCCTTCTGTTGATGGCATATGTAGACCACCTTATGTGCAACTTTGTGTTGGTTGGGATGAACACTGTGTACACTGTTTTTGTGGGAAAAATACAGTAAAATATATTTGGTACCGTGTATTTGTGTGTTTTGTATAAAAATAATATTCTGAAAAATTTTACAATGCACTAATGTAGGCTTATGTACTGTCTGTAGTAATTGTAACACTGAACAAAAAAGGCTCACAGTAAGTCATTACAGCTTTTTCTAAATGCTTAAACCCTAACCGAGATTCTTACAGCACAATTTATAAAACGATTAATTCTTATAGCAAAACCCCTCACTGAGTTTGCAAAATTAAAAGCACAAACACTGCTTTGCACTAAGTTTGCAATTTTGTAAAACACACTTTGCAAAATTGTAGGTACAATCCACTGCACAGCACTCTTTTTGCAGGACTGTAAACACAACTCACTGCTTTACACTGAATTTACAATTGATCAACACACTCTTAGCAAAACTATACACATGTATGGCTATTATTTACACTATTCTGCCAACTGTCTGGCACACCGTCACATGTGAAAACTGTTTTAGATAATTAGTTCACTTTGCAATCAGATACTTTCCCCGGTGCCTTGGACATTGCATGTGATGTAGATAAAATTTTGTGGCCGTACCCAGAGAGACGACACGATGTAGTCAGATTATTTATTTTTCTCAGTGAAATTACTATTTTGTGTTTTGATTTGGAAAATCTCTTGTGTTTGTTTTGATGTGTGTAAATAAACACCAGTACTTGAAGTTTGCATCCCTGTATGTTTACAGAACTATGAGAGAGGTATGACCCCAAACTGACATAGCCTAGCTTGTGCTCAGAGAAGGCAAAAGCCAGACGTTTTTCTTTATTTTCTTTATAATTTTTTATATTTGCCTTTCAAAAACACAGCAATTTAGGCCAATTCAAATTAGACTCAATTCAAGCATAACGTTGCACACACTGACATGAGACATGTCATACAGTGAATCAAATATAAAGCCATAAAATTACACACACAAACAAAACAAACAAACATACAAATACAGTAAACCAACAAACAACAAAAATATATATAAAATAACTTGACAAAAAAAGAACAACATAACGTGCAGACATCAAATAGAAACTCTGTAAGGGGTTAAATAAAGGCATATTCTTGAAACAAATCATACAATTGTTTAGTCTTCTCACTCTTCATTATTTTTTAAAGCTTCCACATTGGCGGCAAGCTCCTTTTTAAAGATCAGTTGAGGAGCTGTTTGTAAAGCAAAAGCCAGATGTAGTTTTTATTTATTCCATCAGTGTGTAGTTGGAGCATTGTGTGCTTATTATTGTGATGGCTTGTGTTAAATGTTTGATACAAAAATACCATTTTTACGAAGGTTTGAAGAGTTCAGCAAGGTTTATCAGCTTTTGCAAGAGAACTGAAATGTTTTGCAGATTTGGTGAAGGGTTTGCTTATTAGTGTGTAGAGTTTTGGAAAAATAGCCAATAGTTACAAAAAATGTGCTTAAGCATTCAGAAAAAACTGTAATCGTTTTATAAACTGTGCTATGAGAATCTCAGTTAGGGTTTAAGCATTTAGAAAAAACTGTAAACACCACTTGAGTAATATTTGAAAAACAATCAATATGCCACAGGAGGGTGAATACATTCAAATGCGTTTAGTAAAAAATAAAATTATTAGCAACTTACAGTTTTTCCCAATTGTTTACACACAATTACTTGTACTTCAGACACAATGACTACAACATGTAACTGATGCACCAACCCCCTGAACCAATTCTGCTAAACTACAAGCACAACTCCTGCTTTACACTCAAATTGCAGATTTAAAACACACATTTTTCTAAACACTACACACAATTCTCTGCATTTGGCACAATTTTCATGCAGAAAATCTCTTGTTTTCACAAGGAACAGACTGCCATTCACAATTGTAAAGTCAGTTGTCCTAGTTTGCATACTAACTCATCACACAGGTAAACACCGGTCACACATAATCGCAATTTAGAAATCAGAGCTCATCTCATATTCTCCATTTCTCAATCCTATTGAGGATTTTTTTCTGCCTGGGGATGGAAAGTGTATGACCTAAATCCACACAATATTTATTTTTTACTGAAACTCTATTCTGTAAATCCTTCTGTTGATGGCATATGTAGACCACCTTATGTGCAACTTTGTGTTGGTTGGGATGAACACTGTGTACACTGTTTTTGTGGGAACAATACAGTAAAATACAGTATATTTGGTAGTGGGGCGATGCAGTGGCGCAGTAGGTAGTGCTGTCGCCTCACAGCAAGAATGTGGCTGGGTTGCAGGTTCGAACCTCGGCTGGGCTGGGTCAGTTGGCGTTTCTGTGTGGAGTTTGCATGTTCTCCCTGCATTCGCGTGGGTTTCCTCCGGGTGCTCCGGTTTCCCCCACAGTCCAAAGACATGCAGTACAGGTGAATTGGGTAAGCTAAATTGTCCGTAGTGTATGTGTGTGAATGTGTGTGTGGAAGTTCCCAGAGATGGGTTGCGGCTGGAAGGGCATCCGCTGCGTAAAATCGTGCTGGATAAGTTGACGGTTCATTCCGCTGTGGCGACCCCGGATTAATAAAGGGACTAAGCCGACAAGAAAATGAATGAATGAATGAATGAATATTTGGTACCCTGTATATGTGTGTTTTGTATAAAAATAATATTCTGAAATATTTTACAATGCACTTATGTAGGCATGTGTATTGTCTGTAGTAAGTGTAACACTGAACAAAAAAAGCTTACAGTAAGTCATTATGATAAATGGAGAAGAAGAAGAAGTGGTCATAGTGTTTTACATTAAGCACATCAGTGTTCAACTGTTCTTATAAATGTCTATTCATGTGATGGTCTGTGTGTGTCATTTGAAAACAAAATACCATTTTGTGAAGAAATCAAAGTGTTTTGAATGCAAAATTTGATTTTGCAGGAGAATTGAAGAGTTTTGCCCAATGTGTGTGTGTTTTGTGATTTGTGTGTAGAGGTCTGACAATATGAGACATACTTTCAGAAAATGTGTGTAAACAATTGGGAAAAACTGTAAAATATCCATGTTTCAGAGTTTATTAGCATCCCCAGATTTATTTGTGCGTGTGTGTGTGTGTGTGTGTGTGTGTGTGTGTGTGTGTGTGTGTGTGTGTGTGTGTGTGTGTGTGTGTGTGTGTGTGTGTGTGTGTGTGTGTGTAAGCTCTGCGTATTAATTGCACCTGAACACTGCCACATGCTTCAATGAAAAAAAAATAAATTGCTTTTAATTTGCTGTTTCCTTTTCCCCGCTATACCGCTGGCGTCTCTTAATTTCATTAGCTCTGAACCTGTTGATCGCGTTCAAAGCACGAGCCGCTCTCGAAAAATAAAAAGACGCTCTCTCTCTCTCTCTCTCTCTTTTATTTATTCATTCATTTATTTATTTCTATATCTCTGCCCCTCCTCTCCCGCTCTTCAATTAACAGAATCGTTCCCTTTCAACTAAAATGAATGTTATTGAAACCAATTAGCATAGACTGGAAAATCTCTCATTAATGAGAGCGGTGTGAGTTGAGTAAACAGAAATGTAAAGATGAAATTAGAGGAGAGCCTCTTCTTGTTGGCCCAGAATAATTACACGCTTAGTCGCCTAATTGTCTGGTGAAAAGCGCTGTGGCGATAGTAACAGATTGCCGTGTTCATTAGGCTGCAATGGGCCACCTGCTGCTGGGGCCACAGCGCCCCCGCTCCCCATACACGTGTTTATCCCAGGGGGGAGGGCGCGCTTTTTTTGGGGGGCTTTTTTTTTCTTGGACCCGACACTCACTGTGAAAAGCAAATGAGCCTGCCAATATGCCACGATGATAATGAGTCTTATGTGTTTGCTTTAAAACCGTCCAATAATCCCTGTTTTCTCAGATGTTTCAGGGGCCTTTTTGGTCTTCGCCCTCAATAGTCCTTTTAATGGTTTAGGCTAAATTTGTACAGAAGCTGCACTGGGTTTTTTACGTGTTGATTTCTGTCTGTCTGTGAAAAATGGGGTGACGATTGTGGGTTGTTTTCACTTCTTCATTTTCATTCACATTCATTCATTCATTTTCCTTAGGTTTAGTCTCTTTATTTATCAGGGGTCGCCACAGCAGAATGAACCGCCAACTTATCCAACATATGTTTTATGCAGCAGATGCTCTTCCAGCCGAAATCCATCACTGGGAAACACCCATACACACTTATTCACACAAATACACTACAGCCAATTTCATTCATTCATTCATTTTCTTGTCGGCTTTTGTCCCTTGCGGGGTCGCCACAGCGGAATGAACCGCCAACTTATCCAGCATATGTTTTATGCAGCAGATGCTCTTCCAGCCGAAATCCATCACTGGGAAACACCCATACACACTTATTCACACAAATACACTACAGCCAATTTCATTCATTCATTCATTTTCTTGTCGGCTTTTGTCCCTTGCGGGGTCGCCACAGCGGAATGAACCGCCAACTTATCCAGCATATGTTTTATGCAGCAGATGCTCTTCCAGCCGAAATCCATCACTGGGAAACACCCATACACACTTATTCACACAAATACACTACAGCCAATTTCATTCATTCATTCATTTTCTTGTCGGCTTTTGTCCCTTGCGGGGTCGCCACAGCGGAATGAACCGCCAACTTATCCAGCATATGTTTTATGCAGCAGATGCTCTTCCAGCCGAAATCCATCACTGGGAAACACCCATACACACTTATTCACACAAATACACTACAGCCAATTTCATTCATTCATTCATTTTCTTGTCGGCTTTTGTCCCTTGCGGGGTCGCCACAGCGGAATGAACCGCCAACTTATCCAGCATATGTTTTATGCAGCAGATGCTCTTCCAGCCGAAATCCATCACTGGGAAACACCCATACACACTTATTCACACAAATACACTACAGCCAATTTAGCTTACCCAATTCCCCTATACCGCATGTCTCTGGACTTGGAGAGCACCCAAAGGAGACCCACGCGAACACAGGGAGAACATGCAAACTCCACACAGAAATGCCAACTGACCCTGCCGGGGCTTGAACCAGTAACCTTCTTGCTGTGAGGCGATTGTGCTACCCGCTGTGCCACCGTAACGCCCTGCGGTGTCACAAACGTCACAAAAAAATGACCATTTAAACAGGATGATCTATTAGTGAGCAAATGGTAAGTTTGATGGGAAGGAAAGGATACTTTGCACTGCAGTGCAGCTGTAGCCCATTATGAAACCCTAAAGATATTTTCATTATCATTAAATTTTATTTAGGTTTCTATATTTTATTAATAATATTATTATATTTGTGTAAAGCTTTGTTTTTTTACCCCTGATGTGAATACCAACAATAAAGTTGTACGGTGCAAATCAGATTTTAGGGTGCAATGCCCCCCTTTGCCCCTTGGTGGCGCTTTGCCTGGACAAATCATTTAATGATTTACCTTAGACTTAAGAGGACCATCAAGCACACACATGTTAAAATATGCATATAAAAGTTCCTATATGAATGGGTTGCTTAATGGAGCAATTTTCAGAGAAGAAAGAAGGAAGGGTCGATCTCCACACTGATGCCTGTCAATACGTTGTTTTAGGACTCTTCTCTGAAAACCAGGTCTTGTTGGGTTGTCTTTTGGGGATTGGGCTGCCATATACAGGACGGGTCTCTCAGTATAGATTATCAATGAGCAGGCAGACGCCTGACAAGCAAAGCTATAATTACTACCTCATTTGGTTGTTTAGTAATCTAATAAAGCATGTCTAATATGGGAAACCAATGATTCATTGATGGATTTAGAGACAGACATGAAGACCTTGTAAACCCATTTACAATTTGCAGGACAATGCAGTTTTTTATTTATTTTATAACTCTTGTCTTGCCATATTGGATCATTATTATCTGGACTGATATAACAGATGTCAGAGATTTGTGTATGTCTTGTGTTTGTCTGGACACATCAAACAGCTAGCGTTGACTGAAGTGTAAAAAATGCAGGGTTCCACACAACTTATTCATGTTGTCCCAACACAAATTGCTTAAGTTAACTTAACACTTTTAACAAATTTATGCAGATTGAACATAAAAAAATAAGCTGTCCCAATGAAATCTCCAGAATTGTGTTGTTTCAGCTCATTTTAAATAAGTAGTTTGAGTGTGTGTTGTGTTCTTTCATACTTAGTTTTCCTTCTTTTTTGTACAACCGCAAATCAGAAAAGGTTGGCACAGTATGGTGAAGGCAAATAAAAAAAGAAAGTAGTGAGTTGCAAATTTACTTAGACTTGTATTTTATTGGAGACAATATGAATACGAAATATTTCATGTTTTTTTAAGGTCAATTTCATTTAATTTGTGAATATACATCCTTTCCGGTCATTCAGACCTGCAACACATTCCAGAAAAAGTTGTGACAGGAGCAGTTCAGGGCTAGTAATCAGGTCACCTGGTGAAATAATGATGTGATGTGAAACAGGTGATTGTAATTATGATTCGGTACAAAAGCAGCATCCAAGAAAGGTCTAGTCCTTTAGGAGCAAAGATGGGCCGAGGATCGCCGGTTTGCCAACAAATACATGAGAAAATGATCTAAATGTTTAAAAACAATATTCCTTAAAGAAAGAGAGGAAGACATTTGGATATTTCACCTTCAACAGTGCAGAACATCATTAAAAGATTCAAGGAATCTGGAGGAATTTCAGTGAGTAAAGGACAAGAGTGCAAGCCTAAGCTGAACAACCATGATCTCTGATCCCTCAGGCGGCGCTGCATCAAGAATCCTCATTCACCTATAAGCCATATCACCACCTGGGCTCAGGACTACTGCGGCAAACCTTTGTCAAGTACCACAACACATAGCTACATCCAAAAATGCCCATGAAAACTGTATTGTGCCAAAATGAAGCCCTATGTTAACAGTGTCCACAAGTGCCGTCAACTTCTCTGGGCTCGAAGGCATCTCGGATGGACCATCACAAAGTGGAAACGTGTGCTGTGGTCAGATGAATCAGTATTTCAGGTATTTTTTTTAAGAAATTGACGCCGTGTGCTCCAGACCAAAGAAGAAAAGGATCATCCAGACTTTTACCAGCAACAAGTCCAAAAGCCAGGGTCTGTCATGGTATGGGGTTGTGTCAGTGCCCTTGGCAAAGGTAACTTGCACTTCTGTGATGCACCATTAATGCTGAAAAGTACAGAGAGATTTTAGAGCACAACATGCTGCCTTCTTTTCCAGGGACGTCATCGCATATTTCAACAAATATTTTCCATAGCCAACACCCAAACCTTATACCTAACTATACCCAACTACACACCTAACCCTATACCCACATAATACCTAACTAATTATTAATATGCAGCTAATCAGTACTTTATTGAGCTAAAAGTCTTTGTTAATAGTTTTTAACCATCCCGCTTCAGGACACTGTTAACATAGGGTACCCTTTGGATGTATATTTACAAATGCAATGAAGTTGACAAGCCAAAACATAAAATACAAGTGAAAGTAAATATAGAAATCACTACTTTCTTTTTTTTATTTGCGCTTTCCATACTGTCCCAACTTTTTCTGATTTGGGGTTTAAGATCATACTTTATAAGAGCTAATAAACATTTATTAAGGCAAGTAATAAGCCAGCAGTAAATGGTGTGAATTGTTACCTAAACTAAACCCCCCCCCCCCCCCCCCCAAAAAAAAAAATACCAACGCAATCTCACTGCAATTTGTAACTTTTTGATTTAGTGGCTAATTCGTATGAATTCGGGGTGGGGTTAGGTGCCACGCCTCGGGATTAGGTGCCACTAAAATCGTACATTTTCGTATGACTGAACTCGTACGAATTAGCCACTAAACTGACAAAATGTAAAATACTCACGTTTCCTCGTGAGATCAGGCTGAAAATACAGCAAAACAATACAAGTTCAGGTTTAGTTGATTGGGAGGGCAAAACATGGCTGTGTGCACTTCCATCACATCAAAACAACTGTAATTAAATGTTTTGTATAAACAAACGTTTCACTGATAGCAGCGTAGCGGTTAATGAGTTGTTTGGGTTGCCATGTCCCTGCTTTATCTACTCTTCCTGTGTCATAAATGAATAAAGTGCGAACACATGCACATGCAAACGCACTCATACTCAATTAGGGCCCAGGGCACGGCCTACACCCTGCTGTCAGTCATCTGTTTCCCTCTGGAAATGACATGGTCCTGCCAGTGTGGCATGAGGGAAATGACCTGTCATCACTGTGATAGTCGGCTAATCAGATACGGGCATCAGGGAGAGGCAATATTGCAGGAACAGAGCTTAGATAGTCCCATTTTGTTGCCCCGTTTCCTCCTGAGTGGGTCCATAGTTTCAACTGACCAGACAAGACAAATATTTAGCCCCAGGAGGGAAATGTGTATTTCCTGTCACTGTGAGTACAGAACAATAAATCTCTCTCTCGTGAGTGAGTGAGTGTAAATGGACTGAACTTGCTGCTTTGGGTTTCTCAGAATAGCAACAATTATCACACTTCCCTTTATTATGCGGTCGCTCTCATTGTCTTAGGAAATTTAGCAGCGAGCTTGGGTTTAAACCGGAAAGGCTCAACTAATAGTTTGTCTGAAGCATGCATGCGTGTAGAACGCAAAAAAAAAAACAGCTCAGCACCAGATTGAGGAAAAAATGAAAGGTCACTCAAATGGCGAGCATGATTATGAAGCATGGCTTCATACACTGCAAAAACAAAAAACAAAAAAAAGCTTCTCTTACTTAGAGTTTTTGCCTTGTTTCTAGTTTAAATATCTAAAAATTCTTAAATCAAGAAGCAATTATTAGACAAGCAAAAAATATTATCGTTTTCAGAAATAATAAGTCAAAATTAAGTGAGTTGTTGCTTAATCCTACAGTGGGATGCGTTCATCGAGTTTAAGTGATTTTTGTGTCTTAATTTGGCCATAAATTCGGCTAGCAGAATGATTTTTGGTGACAAATCTTTGACACATATTATGAGAAAAGAGAAAAAACAACAATACACTCCGGGCAAATTTACTACCCAGGGGTGCGTTTCCCAAACAACGACGTAACTCGCGGCTGAACTATCATAGTATTATGCCTCGTTTGGGAAAAGTACGATGTAGTGACGAGTGTTTTCCAAAACCCATAGTTTCTCTGTCGCAGATCCATCAATTGAACCATGTTAGTTATAACGTAAAATGCCCATAATGACGCTCTAAACGGAGTGGTAACAACTTCTTTAGAGAAGAACCCCATTATTTCTTATGTGCAAATTATATTGTTGTACACGTGCATGCATTTGAAAAAAAATCCAATATTAGTTTTGGTAAAAACATGCACTTGTTTTCCATATTAATTGAAATATATGTAAACAGCACATATAGGGCCTGTGTTTCCTTTACAAATATTATTAAGAACATTACATATTCTATTCTAAATTAACATAAAATCACTTACCAAAGCTAACACCTATTCTAATATCATATAAAAATCCTATAAATACATATTAAAGGCTATTTAATAAGAAATGAAATTTAATATTTATTAGGAAATGAAAAAAATCCAACTTTAATAATAATATTAATAATGATGATGATTATTATTAAGTAGGATATTGTTTATTTATTTAAAATTTTTTGAAAAGTCTACTTTTACAATTTGACACATGCAAACCACTGCAGAAATGTTCTAACCAACAGGTCCATGTCATATACAGTACAGATAATTAAAAACAACCTACTATAAATTAAAACCATTAACGTATGCTATGTTTTTTGGAGACGTAACATAAATTCCGCTTTTAAATAACAGGTCACCTATAGCTTTCATCATGAGCCACGGCTGTGTTCAAAATGACATCAATGTTTTCAAAGTGCACTGCGAAGGGAGCGCAATTGTAAACGTAAAGATCGCTAAAACTGAACTGTAAAAATACTTTGAAAGCAAATTACACCTAAGAGAGATGACCTTAATGCTTTTTAAAAAAGATAATTCCAAGTTTAAATGTTAGAATGTTCTAAATGAATAGGGAATAGCGGGGATAACTGGGAATAGAACACAGTCAGGAACCCTGGTTCTAACTACAGCTCCAGAGGTGTAGTTGCAAGCATACAAGTTTGCGACGCAGTTTCCAAATGTCCGTTGGAGCGATGGATTTGGGAAACACCAAATCAATGAACTATCTTTGTAACAACGGAACTTGCGACCTTAGTTGGCTAACGATGGTTTTCGGACTTACTTCACCCCTGTTCGGGATGAAAACATCCAGTAAATTAAACTGCTGTAAAAATCCATCAGATAAATTTTTTTTCTAATTATTTTGCATAAATCTGTTAATCAACCTCAGTCCTGACCAAAACTACTAAATGTTTAGAAAATTACAGACTTTTAACTAAATTTTAACTTAATTGTCAAATTCATAAATGATGTCACTGATTTGGTGAAAAATAAAATCACACAAAAATAACGTATTTTCAATATAAAAAGTAATTGTGGACTGGATTTTGTTTTCGTTTCATTAAAGTCTTGTACATGTGAAACAGCATAGCCTTTGATGCATTGTTTTTGATTGATTTTCATTTTTTTTTCTCCCTAATTTACTGTTGCTGGCTGTTTTTGACCCATTGACTTTCATTATAACCACATTTTTTGACTGCAAAGCCATGACAACATATAATCATGCATTGCTGCTGTTTTTTCTTGCTGATTTTGCTGTTGATCATCAGTTGGCACCATTAACCCTGTAGATAGACCTGTGCAAAAAAAAGCTTAGTTTCTGGATTTTATAGAGAGTAAAACAGCAAATTAAAGTGTGTGTGTGTGTGTGTGTGTGTGTGTGTGTTTGTGAGTGTGTGAGAGTGACCCTTATGCACTTACCTTGATTTGTCTGAGAAAATCTAAATATGCATCTCAGCTCTCAGAACTACATGGAGTAAACAAAAACAAAGACTGTGGATTTATGCACCATAAAATGTGGTTATAATGGAAGTCAACAGGGAAAAAACAGCCACCAACAGTAAATTAGGGAGAAAAAATGAAAATCTAACAATGCATCAAAGCCAATGTTGTTACTAATTGTTCACATGTCCAAGACGTAAAATAAATCCAGTCCACAATTACTTTTTATATTGAAAATACACGGGCAACGCAGTGGCGCAGTAGGTAGTGCTGTTGCCTCACAGCAAGAACGTCGCTGGGTCGCAGGTTCGAACCTTGGCTGGGCTGGGTCAGTTGGCGTTTCTGTGTGGAGTTTGCATGTTCTCCCTGCGTTTGCGTGGGTTTCCTCCGGGTGCTCCGGTTTCCCCCCACAGTCCAAAGACATGCAGTACAGGTGAATTGGGTAAGCTAAATTGTCCATAGTGTATGAGTGTGAATGTGTGTGTGGAAGTTCCCAGAGATGGGTTGCAGCTGGAAGGGCATCCGCTGTGTAAAATCGTGCTGGATAAGTTGGCGGTTCATTCCGCTGTGGCGACCCCGCAAGGGACAAAGCCGACAAGAAAATGAATGAATGAATTGAAAATACACCTTTCTGTGTGTTTTTTTTTCACCAAATCAGTGACATCATTTGTGAACTTGGCAAATAAAGCTTTAAAATCCTGTAATTTTTAAAAACATTTAGTAGTTTTGATCAGGACTGAGGTTGATTAACACATTTATGCAAAAAAAAAAATTAATCTGATGCATTTTTACAGCAGTTTAATTCTGTGTATGTTTTCATCCCGAACACAACAAAAGGGTAATAAATTTGACAACTCACAAGGGTTAAAACAAGCTAAATAATCGTCCAATGGGGTAACAAGTGTTTTGCTTACAGCATCATTTGAACAGATCCATGTTTATCTTTTTTGACTGTTGTATAGTGTGCAATGTAATGTAATCCATTAGTTTGTAGAGTTTCAAAGAGTGACCTTTTCATTATTACAACTTCTAGATGAGCATCTGGCTTGGCGTTTGTGCTTTGAAAGGTTTCTGATGATGAATACAGAAAAAACAGCGCCTGAGTTAACTTGCTTTGTCATCTTTATTTACACCTCTTATTGTCTGCCTGCCAGGCAATCTAACAGCTATTTGAGAGCAATGCATAATCAATATTTCAAGAAATCAAAACAGGGCTCGTAAACGGAGAGAATGAATCGGCCCTAAATAAATACTTCTTTCCACGAGTATCAGCTCATTGATCGGAGTCCCAATACCCTTCAGCACTGACGTGATATCTGAATTAGTTCTGTTTTAATGTGACCTGCCAATAAATTATAGGAATTAATGTTGTTTTGATGCGACTGAAGGGAGAGGGAAAGAGAGAAAGAAGGTATCATATGTGTGTGTGTGTGTGTGTGTACTGGTTTATGTGGTTAACCAGACTAAAACTGTATAATGGCATGGGTATGACCTTGGTGTTACAATGTTAATGTGGTTTACAAGGACACACCTTGTGTCCTCGTAATTCAAAACACTTAAAAGTCATATTTAATGGAGTCTTATTACAATTACATATTGCTATGAGGGTTCCGGTAAGGCCATATAATAAGCAGTTTTATAGCATAAAATACATTATGCATATGGTGAGTCCTCAAAATATATTAGAGGAATTAATGTTGTTTTGATGCGACTGAACCAAATGACAAGGTGGGAGGGAAAGAAAGAATGTATCATGTGTGTGTGTTTGTGTGTGTGTGTGTGTGTGTGTGTGTGTGTGTGTGTGTGTGTAGTGGTTTATGAGGTTTACCAGGCTAAAACTATACAATGACATGGGTAGGACCTTGGTGTTTCTATGTTAAAGTGGTTTACAAGGACATGCCTTGTGTCTTCATAAATCAAAATACTTTATATTACAAAATACTATATATTTACATTATATTAAATAGGGTCTTAATACAATCAAGTTTTACACTTAAAACACTTAAAAATCATATTTAATGGGTCCAGGGGCGCCTCCAAGGGGTGGCCAGGGGTGGGTAAACTCTGGCCACCCCTGTGGCCACCCCAATCTGATTTTGCTGTTGACATTATTAATTTAAATGTACTTATGTAAATTCCCAATATTTCAATAAATAAAATGCAGCCACTAAATTATTGTTGGTGCCACTGACGTAGCTGATTCACTGCTCTCCCCCTCAGCGCTGGTTCAACGCTGGTGAAAGCAAACTGACGCATGCGCGCAGAAAACCATTCCCGTGCGCCTCACGCACTCCTGTGAGAATCCCGGTTGTTTGCATGCATTCCGATAAAATACGCGCCGCTCATGCGCCGTGAAACAGGAGTAACAGCCTTTTGTGCAGAGGTGTCGGCACGCATCGAGTTTTGCAAATCGACTAAACTAAAGTTTATATAATATGATGATGTAGTTACTTTCACTAAGCATGGCTTTAAAGCAGAAAGGAGGGATAAAGAGTCAGGGAGGTAAGACTTCATTACATTATGTTGTGTATGGGATGGTTCGCCCATGGTGTCACTTAAACTAGAACCACCACTGCCCTCCCCGATCGTCGTTGACAGCACACACACACCTTCAATAGACAGCAATGGCAATATAATATTTACCTTAAGGTACATCAATAGAAGAAGCTGCATTAATAATATTGTGGCTCAAAAAGGAATATGGATAAATGATATTATTAGGGTCTGTATAGTGAATGTGTGTGTAGTAATGCCTTTTGTTCAGTTTGTTCATTTGTTTGTTTTATCAATTAATTCATGAATCTTCATGAATTTTAGACTTGGCGTTTATCATATTCTGTGCAATAAAAGTATGTAAAAAATAACTAAAAAGTTTTATATATATATATGAAAAGTGTTTTAAACGAAATATTGATTTTTATTTGATTTGCACATGTACTTGCTGAATTATTTCAAGGAATAAATTGCAATATTTTAAGAGTAATTAATTAAACGAATTAAAACCACATTATTTCATTTACCAGAAACAAAAATATAACATTACACTGAATTCATAAATTTTTTTGTGTGCCACCCCAAGATTTGCTGCGGCCTCTTCTGGCCACCCCTAAGAAAATTTTCTGGGTGCGCCACTGAATGGGTCTTACTACAATGTTGTTTTGATGCGACTGAACCAAATGGCAAGGTGGAAGGGAAAGAGAGGGAGTGTATAGGTGCATGTGCATGTACTGGTTTTGGTGGTATACATGGATATTTCTTGTATAATGACATGGGTATGACATAGTATGACCTCTATTAAGGTGGTTTACCACTGTATAAAATACATTACACCTATGGAGAGTCCCTGTAAAGCACCAATACTGATGTGTGTGTGTGTGTGTGTCATGGGAATAATTATACAGTGATGACTGCACATTGTAAAGGCTGATTAAAATCTGAACACCCCCCACCCCCCAGTTTGGGGCGTTTCTGTATATTTCAACTTGTCATTTTACCAAAAACTAATGTTATATTTTCAATGACAATTGAAGAACGCGTTAAAAATATATCAGAGAATTGTAAGGGGTGGTTCAGGAAAACTGTGAAACCACATGAGAGTGAGTTCTTAGTATGCATTTTTTATCTGTGAACACTTCAGATGAAAACAGATATATTAACTTGCTCAAATATATGCAAAAAAATCCACATAAAATCATTTTTAGACTCTGAGACTGATACATCTGGAGCAAAGAATATATTGGCTCGAATTTCCATACATTTTGCCTGATTTTTTTGCATTATTATCGGTTAGAGGAAGTGAGAGAGAAGCTTTTTTTTTTCTTTTTCTTCATGATCCTAAAATGAAATAGCCCATTTTGGCTCATGATGGATAGGGCGCACACGTGCACTGATGGAGATGTCATTAGAAGCAACAAAAGCACCCTGTCAGGTGGCATCACACGCTGACAAATGCCCTGTAATCTCTTGAGATTGCCAATATTACATTTGGCTCTTCACTGTGTTTTCTCTGGGGCTTTCTCACTCGTCTGCTTAGCTATATGTCAGACGTATATACACACGCGGAATGTCGTTTGACGTACCTATGCATTGTGAGATAATGAAAAGATTTACATAAGCATAAAATGAAGAATCCACATGATTTGGAACAACAAAAAAATTGCATTTGCATGATCACATTAGCAAATCGTTTAGGAATAGAAATCACACACCTCGATTGGAAAATACGCTGGCATAGTATGGAGCCAGATCAGTCTCCAAAAAAAAACATTTGCAAAAATTAAAACTCTTACGTGCAGAGCACATTTTACATTTACAAAATCCAATCCGTAAATTCAAAACACGATTCATAAATGCACAAATCCGTAAATTCGTGGATTGAAAACACAATGTGTGAAAGTAAAAATCATAAATGTTTTCACAAATAAATTGGATGTGTGCATTTATGAATTGTGTTTTGAATTTACTAATTGTTTTTTGAATTTACGAAATGTGTTTTGTATATTTACGAACTGTTTTGAATTTACGAAGTGTTTTGTGGATTTATAAATTGTGTTTTGAATTTACGAATTGTGTTTTACGTGTCTACAAACTGTGTTTTGAATTTATGAATTGTGTTTTGCATATTTACGAACTGTGTTTTGAATATACAAATTGTTTTGTGTGTTTATGAATGGTTTTGAATTTATGAACTGTGTTTTGAATTTATGAACTATGTTTTGAAATTACCAATTGTGTTTTGCATATTTACGAACTGTGCTTTGAATTTATGAATTGTGTTTTGTGTATTTACGAACTGTGTTTTAAATTTGCAAATTGTGTTTTGTGTATTTACAAACTGTTTTGAATTTACGAATTGTGTTTTGCGCATTTATGAACTGTTTTAAATTTATGAATTGTGTTTTGAATGTATGAATTGTGTTTTGCGTATTTACGAATTTTTGTTTTGAATGTACACATTGTCTTTTGCGTTTTTACAAACTGTGTTTTCAATTTACAAATTGTTTTGCGTATTTATGAACTGTTTTGAATTTACGAGTTGTGTTTTGCGTATTTATGAACTGTTTTGAATTTAAGAATTGTGTTTTGCGTATTTACGTACTGTGTTTTGAATTTACGAATTGTGTTTTGCGCATTTACGAACTGTTTTGAATTTACGAGTTGTGTTTTGCGTATTTATGAACTGTTTTGCATTTAAGAATTGTGTTTTGCGTATTTACGTACTGTGTTTTGAATTTACGAATTGTGTTTTGCGCATTTACGAACTGTTTTGAATTTACGAATTGTGTTTTGCATATTTACGAACTGTGTTTTGAATTTACAAATTGTTTTGTGTATTTACGAACTGTGTTTCGAATTTACAAATTGTGTTTTGTGTATTTACGAACTGTTTTGAATTTACGAATTGTGTTTTGCATATTTACGAACTGTGTTTTGAATTTACGAATTGTGTTTTGTGTATTTACAAACTGTTTTGAATTTACGAATTGTGTTTTGCATATTTACGAACTGTTTTGAATTTACGAATTGTGTTTTGCATATTTACGAACTGTGTTTTGAATTTACAAATTGTTTTGTGTATTTACGAACTGTGTTTCGAATTTACAAATTGTGTTTTGTGTATTTACGAACTGTTTTGAATTTACGAATTGTGTTTTGCATATTTACGAACTGTGTTTTGAATTTACGAATTGTGTTTTGTGTATTTACAAACTGTTTTGAATTTACAAATTGTGTTTTGTCTATTTACAAAATGTTTTTTGAATTTACAAATTGTCGTTTGCGTATTTACAAACTGTCTTTTGAATTTATGAATTGTGTTTTGCGAATTTATGAACTGTGTTGAATTTACAAAATGTGTTTTGCATATTTACAAAATGTGTTTTGAATTTATGAATCGTGTTTTGCCTATTTACGAACTGCGTTTTGAATTTACGAATTGTGTTTTGTGTATTTACAAACTGTTTTGAATTGACCAATTGTGTTTTGCGCATTTAAGAAATGTCTTTTGAATTTACGAATTGTGTTTTGCATATTTACTTACTGTGTTTTGAATTTACGAATGAAATGTTGTAAACGTGAATTGTGCATGCATTTTATTTTGTAAATGTGTTAGTTTTAAGACTGATCTAGCTCCATAGGCTTACTGCCATGGACACTGATACACACAGACACAAGCGCCCAGCGCATCTCCCCATCAGTAATAGCCAGACAGTATATGTTGGCAGTAATTGTTTCATTGCAAAGTGCTTAACCTTCCATTAGCAGGGCAGCTGATCTGCACGGCAGGGCCATGCAACTTGATTTACAGAGTGGAGCGGAGAGCACCGAGAGATTTACCATCCACACACACACACACACACAGAAGCTCCTATTGACCCACAGAGAATGAAGCCAGCTGTTACTGTACCATTTTCCTATGTCAATCCATGCACTTAATGTTGAAGTATTGTTTGGCAATGGCAATGGACGTCAACAGCCACATCCACCCCTTTTTGATAATCAATATCCCGGTATATCACAAGGAAACTAAACCATTTCATGTATTGTCAGAAAAGTGGCTTATTTGTATGAATTCATACAGTCATAATAATAATAATAATAATAATAATAATTCCTTACATTTATATAGCGCTTTTCTAGACACTCAAAGCGCTTTACATATTGGGGGGAATCTCCTCATCCACCACCAGTGTGCAGCATCCACCTGGATGACGCGACGGCAGCCATTTTGCGCCAGACCGCACACCACACACCAGCTGATTGGTGGAGAGGAGACAGAGTGATGAAGCCAATTATGATATGGGGAGGGTTCGGAGGCCATGATGGACAGAGGCCAGTGGGCAGATTTGGCCAGGATGCCGGGGTTAAACCCCTACTCTTTCTCGAAGGACATCCTGGGATTTTTAATGACCACAGAGAGTCAGGACCTCGGTTTAACGTCTCATCCGAAAGACGGCGCTCACTGAGCAGTATAGAGTCCCCGTCACTATACTGGGGCATTAGGACCCACACAGACCGCAGGTTGGGCGCCCCCTGCTGGCCTCACTAACACCACTTCCGGCAGCAACCTAGCTTTCCCATGTGGTCTCCCATCCAGGTACTGACCGGGCGCAGCCCTGCTTAGCTTCAGTGGGCGACCATGTGAGAGTTGCAGAGAGCTAGCTGCCGGCTAAATGAAAAGCATCTGATTTTTAAAAGGAGATGTGGCCCCAAATTTCATCCCTAGCTTTAATCCTAATCCTATCCCTTATTGTGAGTGTATTGATTGTGTTAAAACATGAATTCGCTGATTTGTGAGAGCATTAAAAACACTAACGTATTGTATGGCAATGCACTTCATCAACCATATCAACCCTTTTTTGTAAGCAATATCCAATCTCACCAGTAAAGAAAACTATTTTATGCATTATCAAAAAAGTGGCCTAGTCGTTAAACTTTAAAATCGCAAACTACAACCCTAACCACACTCTTAATCTTAATCCTACCCCTACTCGATTAAGCCAATCGTACTAAAAAGTACAAATGAGACTGTATAAATAAATATGACTTAGCCACTAAAAAGTTATGAATGCTGTGGGGGGTGGGGTGGTCATTATGCCTTGAAATTACATCGCTATTTGCCATTCTTTTCATTTACAGTGTAGTTATACACACATTTTGACAACACAGGCTCATTGTGAAAACGTACCCCTATATGCATTTATAGAGATCGCAAATTATGTAGCCAGAGGGACGTATGTCTGCAGTTTGTTTGTAAAACAAATGCTATGGGGCGGTATGATGCCATTCCTTTTCCTGCTTACCAGCTGACTACTCACCTCCATGCTTACGGCTTTTCCACTGTTATCATTTTGTCCAGCGGCTCACCGCGTACATCGGAGAATTTGAGAAGCAGAGCGGAGCTGACCGTGACGATGGGGTTTGAGTCCAGTGTACAATGGTTTCAAAAAACAGGTAAGACAAAAAGCAAGAAAATAACACAAACAAGTAAATAACAGGGTGAGAATGTGGTAAAATTTGAAAATGTGGTTAAAATCAGGCTGCCGTGAGAGCTTTTCTTTATCTGTATTGCTTTTGAAAACACTGAGGTCGGGTTTAGGGAAGTGGGTGAGCGCTGGTCAATTGGTGCTTTTTAAAACACTTGGGTTTAGGGAAGGAGGAGGGTGGGTCAGTCGATCGGTCAGTCAGTCGACAGCGGCCTCTGGTGGATTTACGCGAGAAGAGCAGATGTGAACGGCACACGCGAGAGAAATTTGAGATCTCAAAAAGCATACGCAGCAGCTTCTGGCGGATTTGCGAAAACAAAAACATAAAGAAAGTACCTCCTAGCATGTATTTGGCGCCCTCCAGAAATTTTTATAGAGGTACATAATCAGAATGAGCCTCGTCAGCAGTTTGATCTCACAACATTTTACATTGGTGTGAATTGATTGTGTTATGCATGCACTGATTTGTGAAAGCATAGAAAACCCTGAAGTATTGTTTGGCAATGGACATAGAGGTCATCAGCCACATCAACCCTTTTGATAATCAATATCTGATCTCATGAGGAAACTAAACCATTTTACGTATTGTCAGAAAAGTGGCTTATTCCAGAGCCTCCAAAATTTCGCAATTCTACGATCGCCGAATTTAACGCAAATCAAGCAAATGTTGCAAAATATTGTGGACTTTGCATTTTTTTAATTGCCACAAATTTATTTTGGACAGTTGGGACGCTGTTCAAATTTCTGCCGTGCCACAGAGCGCCATCTGCATAATTTAAAATAAATTAATAAAAATAAATAAATAAAATAATATTTGTTATTAGAGTATGCTCGCCTGGTGTGCAAAGCCTCAAGTTGTTAATACACATTTCGTTTGATGACATTATCGTAACTCACATTCAAAGCCTGTGTGTATCACTCACCAAACGTCTTCATATTGTACATATGCATGCTGTTGTCATATGCGTTGCCCTCTCTATGCATTATTATCAAACAGTTGGTTTCATTCTCAACTATGATCCAGCAGCTTCAGGGGTAAAGTCTAGTTTCACTCAGTGTTCTTTATATAAATTACAGAAATCAATAGTTCACGAGGTCAAAACATTTATAAAGAATTAAGATGTGTACATTACTGTATATTTTCACGGCAAAACAATAAAACAAATGCAGCAAAATTTGCTGAAATTATGCAAAGACTTGCCACATAATCAATCATTTTAGTCGCAAGGAATCAGATTTTTATTTCCCACAAAATCCTGGAGGAACTGTATTTGTATCATTCATACAATCTCATTCATAAACAAAACGTGAGTTTTTTTAAATAAGAGGTGTGGCTCCAAACCCCACCCCTAACCCTACCCCTCATTGGGGGATGAGCAAATCAAACTAAAATATAACAATGAGATCGTAAAAATTAATATAATTCATTTTCTTGTCGGCTTATTCCCTTTATTAATCTGGGGTCACCACAGCAGAATGAACCGCCAACTTATCCAGCACATTTTTACGCAGTGGATGCCCTTCCAGCCAAAACCACACACTCATTCACTACAGACAATTTAGCCCACCCAAGTCACCTGTACTGCATGTCTTTAGACTGTGGGGGAAACCGGAGCAAACCCACACGAAACGCCAACTGACCCAGCTGAGGTTCGAATCTGCGACCCAGCAGCGTTCTGGCTGTGAGGCGACAGCACTACCTACTGCGCCACTGCGTCGCCCATGAATAATAATAATAATAATAGTTAATTTTATTTGTAAATGGCGCTTTTCTGGACATCCAAGGTCACCTAACAACAAGCATCAATAAATTTAAAACTACGAATTGCCATAAAAGTATGTTGTTATATGATCATTTGCCATTCTTTTCAAGTAAGAATTGGCGATCATATGTGATCGCTAGTGGGTAAGAATTGGCGATCATAAACAGGGAGTAAGTTAAGAGCGGGGGTGGGGTGATCATAAGCGAGTAATAAGTGAAGAGGGGGAGGGTAGCGGCATGTTTGAGAAGGTGTTTTTTTATTAGCAGTCTCAGCAGTATTCTCATGCCAAAAATAAACTAAATAAACTAAGCCCTAATAAAACTTTTAGTAACCCTTTATTTTACGATTTCCTAGATACTCAAGTTCCATGTACTTATACTAGTTACAATCAGTGGTGTAGTCCTAAAAAAAAAAGTGGTGTACTATTACCCACCCAACCCAAATATTAAAAGTAGGCAAAGAAACGACGAAACTATTTATATATATATCATTTTCATATTCAACATATCATTTTTTTTATAACAATCTATAGATAAACACACCTTCTGCTCTCACTCTGCAGAGCTGTGGTTTGCTGATTAAACGAAAAACGAGTTGAAAACGGAGGAGCGGAAGTCTGCTGCCGTTTTCATATCAAATTTAAAGGGGACTAAGGTGATCATTTAGTAGTGTACACTTCATGAGGAAATCGCAAAACATTTCGAGGGACTGAACAGAAATATAGGGGGCTAAAGCGATGCCCATGCTTTTTAAAAATAATTTTACCTCAGTGTTTCAGCGAGACATCATTTAGTTGACTGGTCGTCGTTATCGAAAAACTCCCGAAATTTTCTCACAGCTGCTGCGGTCGTCAGGGGGCGGGGAATGCCGCAAATTAAACAAAAATCCACTGATTGCAACAAATAAGATGCAAGTAAAAAAAAAAACATTTGGTATACAGTTAAAGGGGACGCGAATACACGTAAATTAGGGAAGTCAAATCAGAAAAACAAGTGAGTATACCGAGGGTATACGCAATTATTGATCCTCAGAAGTCGTAATACCCAAACAGCTCATGGAAAAAAGTAGGCATACTGAGTATACGTGCGTATAGCCCCGACTACACCACTGGTTACAATTAACTATCAATCATTATATGAAACTTACCAACGTGAATGACGTGGCGTGAATGACGAGATTCGCGCGACTTGAGCGTCTTGCGTGTTTGATGCGATTACTGCACGTATCTCGCTTTTCACACGATTCACACAATTCGCTTAAGTTGGAAAATCTGAACTTCAGCGAACATTCGCGCCGCATTAACCAATCATGAGCTTGCTCTTGCAGGGAAGTGATTATGACCCAGTGCCTGTTGTTGGTGTCCCAAGGGAAAATCCTCCTGCTGACACCGGACAACTGCTCATCAAACTGGGCTCGGCTTAGCACCGATGTAAGCCTCCATCATCCAGGTACAGTTTCTGGAGGACTTGATGAACTCACAGAGCTGGTGCACCTCTGAAATAAGGATCTAGTGGACTCAAGACATGGCGCCGAACGAATCTACACTGTTTACCATCTCAACTATTTTTGCACAGCTACTATCCCAATAAAATTCATGTTAGCCATTTAGCAACGAAGGTAGAGTCACCGGGCAGAGAGATGATCTGCTCATGACACAAATCCGCATCTATTGTGAAGTGAATTTGATGCGCGATGAAACGAATTCGATGCGCGAATGAAGCGAGTGAACTCAAAATGTTCACCTGTCTATTTACACGTAAATTGGCGCGATTTATTTGCACGTTCCGCATCTGCTGTGAACACAGCACCATAATTACACCATAACTACGTCATCTTAAAAGTAAGAGTAATCAAGTTTCTTCAAGGAACCACAGACACAAATAAAGCACTTTTATGTCAGTGAAAGTTCCCATAGTATGCAAAAAGAGAACAATCGGTGGGTTTTAACATCAACCCATGAACTGTAGAGCCATATCATTTCTGTCTCAGTTTGCTCTGATGCCTCCATACACATGCTCCCTAAAGTCATCCAGACCAGCGTTTGCCTGCATACATGTTCCAGCTCCATGCATGTGTGTTAATAATATGCACAATATATATATATATATATATATATATATATATATATATATATATGGGAATGGAATTCTGCATAATGCTTTGAAAACTTTTCAATATTTAATTTGCCTGAGCATTTTCTTTTTATTCATTCTGCACCCCCCCATCCCTCTATCTATCTCTCTATTTCTCTGCTTCTCCGGCAGCAGCAGGTGAGTGGGAGACGCCTTGGGGATATGGATGAGCCCAGTTCACACAAGCGTCTCATTAGCGAGCACTGAATTACACTCCAGACACGTCTTTATGTAGACTAATCATATTACAGCAACCAGGGGAGAGAGAGAGAGAGAGAGAAAGAGAGAGAGAGAGGGATAACGGTGATGGGGCAGAGGTAGAGTGGGAGTGGGGGGGCTGCTTAACCTTTCTTGCAATCTGATTTGCCCGGGAGAACTCAATGTAATCGAGAAGCAACGTCGTGACATCGCTCTGTCTATCTCTCCGTCTCTTTACACATGACTCCCTCCACTTCTCCTTGCTCTCCCACTGCACAATCCCTCCATCCCTCTGGGACCCGTCCTGTCTCTCTCTCTCTCTCTCTCTCTCTCTCTCTCTCTCTCCGCATTGTGAATTCAATATAATCGCTGGTGTGGCGCTCTCCTCTGACCACTGCGCACAGTCATTAACCTTGACTGCCATAATTGAATTCAAGGTTGATTGCATGTGACCCCTCCTCGGCTCGGGTCCTTAATGTACATATTCATTACAGGACATCGGCTCTAAACGAAAGGCACAGGGAAGGCTGTAACAATCTCATCGCACGTGGCGGCTTGGGGTCGGGGAGCGGGGGCATTTGTGGCAGCGAGGGGGCACTAATTGCATGTTGGAGAGGAGGATTGGATTATGAAAAGAGTGCACGAATGAATACAGATCTTCATGACACTGTCAAATTAAGGTCGTCTGTGTAGCGCGGCCGAACGCAGCAACAATACAAGAGGAGAGACATGGTAGAAAGGTGCGTATGTAATAGAGAAAGCGAAATAAACAGCAGACAGCGGAGTGGGATGTAAGGTATCTTTACACAGATTTGAGACTGGGGCGTCACGGTGGCGCAGTGGGTAGCACGATCGCCTCACAGCAAGAAGGTCGCTGGTTTGAGCCTTTGCTGGGTCAGTTGGCATTTTTATGTGGAGTTTGCATGCTCTCCCTGTGTTGGCGTGGGTTTCCTCCGGGTGCTCCGGTTTCCCCGAGTCCAAAAGACATGTGGTACAGGTGAATTGGGTAAGCTAAATTGTCCGTAGTGTATGAGTGTGAAAGTGTGTGTGGAAGTTCCCAGAGATGGGTTGCAGCAGGAAGGGCATCTTCTGTGTAAGACAAGTTGGCGGTTCATTCCGCTGTGGCGACCCTAGATTAATAAAGGGACTAAGCCGAAAAGAAAAAAAGTCACAGTGTTATTTACTAAACTCAGATCTGAAAATTATCATGATCAGACGTAATGTAACATGACAGAGGATTGGTTATATGCAGTGGTGGAAAGAGTACCGAAAAATCATACTCAAGTAAAAGTACCATTACTTGCCTAAAAATGTAGTGCAAGTAGAGTAAAAGTGTCTGCTGTAAATATTACTCAAACTAGGAGTAAAAAGTAGCCCTTTCAAAAGTACTCAAGAGTAACCAGTGGTGAGTATTACCTTGTAAAAAGCTGATGTGTTTACATCTAATTTGTGGATGTGTGTGTAAACGTAACATTCTGTAGTGCATTTAGTTATTGCCCAGCAGGCACACAACATCATAACACGTTAATATTAGGTTAGATTTAGGTTCTGATGTCAGGTGACCAAAATTCAATGTCTAGCCAGCGTCTAAGGACAACGTTATTTTGATGTCTAATAATATATTATGATGTCTAATAAGATATTTGGTTGATTTTAGGTTGTTAGAAAGTGACCAAAATCCAACGTCTAGCCAACATCTTAAACCAACGTCATATTGACGTCAAATACTGACATTTATTTGTCAGGTATGGCAATTAAAATCCAAGATCTGATAGACGTTATAGTGGTAACGTTCACACAACGTCACGCTGTAACATCATAAGATGTTGATATTTGGTTAATATTAGGTTGGACATTGACGTCGGCCTGACGTTGGGTTCTGATGTAAACCTGATTTTTATTTCCAAACAAAATGCAATGTCCCCACGACGTTGGGGTACAATGTTAATCTGACGTCATGTTGACGTCTTGTGCCTGCTGGAAGTTTAAGGCCATTTCGGTCATCATACAGTTAACATCCGTCATCTTCTCATCAGTGACATGCATCTAAACAGTCTCTGGGTCAATATGTGTAAAGATTTTGGACATCTTCTTGGACCCTTCTCCAAACAGTTTGCTGCAATTATAAATCGCCCATGTCTTGAGGTTGTTCGTTATGATGCGATTTACCTTCTATGTGCGATTTGATTGAACGGGAATCACAGAACTGATTTTTCTAATCCACATTGACAAGAAAAATTAAAGTAGTGACTGCAGGTTAAAGAAAAAGTACAGATACTGCCAGGGCTTGACATTAACTTTAATAACTTTTGATCACCAGCCACGGTGGCTAGTAGTTTTCCAACATTACTAGCCACTCGCCATTTTCACTAGCCACAATTTTATTGTTGGGAAAATATATTTTATACACATAAATATGACTTTGACATGCTAAAATGACTCGATTTAGATTTTGCTTTATCTCCACATGCCTCATTCATTTCACTTTTTGTGTGTCGTGTATGAGCTTGGTAAATGTTCATGAGCAAATGGGTCATGGTTTCATAGTATTACAATTAGTTTTTATTTCACACAATTTTCAGAGCTCAAAATGAAGGATTTACCACATTTATCTCTGACCACACCAAACATAAACAATTAATTATTTCTTAGCCACAAATTTTAAATGTGTCAAAACAAGCAAAATATAGCTGTTTACTATACTTTTATTTAACAAAACATGTGCACAGTAATCTGTCCTGCCTAAAGGTCCCAGATCACCAGTTAACTACACATCAATGGGGAGTAATCTCCCATTAAAGCAATGTTATTGTAAAAAATGATAATTAAACCACATTAACGCAAAAGAAAGCAGGTAAAAAACATACCGTGTGATAATGAAAGGATCATAACGCACATACGGTTAACGTTAGACCCATAAATAATCTGTTCAAAGAATGGTGAAAGCGAAAGCAGCCGGTGCTGCTTACAAAAATACAAATCTGAAACTCTTGAAAGCAGCAAGACTGTGAGTGCATGTTCATCACTTTTTGTCTAGTCTATTTGAAAGAGAACCGAACACATCAGCTGTGTTTCTTCTAGACACAGTTGCTTCACACAAGGAAACAGGAGCGCGCACGGGTTTTAAACAGTCGCGCGCATCACCTCAGCTGTTAGCGCGAGTGATCATCCTCTCATTCTGTATTAATCTGCTTTTTTATTGCTCACGCAAACGCAATTATTTTGTCAGTCGTGTTGCTTCTCAATTCTAAGATCGCCTTTGCATGCATATTGGACCATCCTTATTGTCGAACCCTGCTTTTATGAATTATTATCCGGGAAAATTATTTTCAACCAGCCAAAGTGGCTAGTGGGAGGGTCTGTCTTACCCGCCACCACTGAAATCTACCCGCATTTGGCGGGTTGGCGGGTGTTAATGTAAAGCCCTGGATACTACACTAAAAATATACTCAAGGGAAAGTAAAAGTACACATTTTTAAAACTACTTAGTAAATGACAATTTCTGAGGAAAAACTACTGAAAACTACTTAATTAATCAATTTGTTACGTTATATATGTGAGAGGTTGTTGATGCAAAGAGGTTATGGAGTTTATATTTTAGGATTAGATTATTTTGAACTACTTATTTGCCTTTACTTGATACGTAATGTAACAAATGTTTGTAAACTGTAACCATTTTGATCTATTTATGTTGTCATTAAATGGATAGTTCACTCAGAGATGACTACTTACTCACGTTTAACTGATTCCAAACCCCTTTTTTCTGTAAAATATTTTGAAGAAAGCTGAAAACCTGTAACCAAAGCAGGATAAACACATCCTATGAAAGTCAGCGGTCTAAAGCTTCAATCCAAATTTCTTCTTTTAGTGTTCAACAGAAGAAAGAAACAGAAAAATAGATTTCAGGGTAAGTAAATAATGTGTAAATTAACATCTTTGAGTGAACTATACCTTTAATCACAACATATGAACTGACCAAAATGCCTACAGATTACAAAGATTTATTTAATATTAATATTTGAACTGAAGAAAGATTTGGAACAAGAGAAAGGTGAGTAAATGACAGATGAAGGGTGAACTATCCCATTACAACGTTGATTTTTACTTGTCTTGATGATGTGAAAATGGCTATACCAAAAGCAAAGCATACAATGAAACGTGGAGAGGAATTTACAAATGGCAGATGGGGAAGAAAGCAGGACGCATTCCCCACACACACTCACATCTTGTCTCTCACACCTCCACTAAGTGTTCTACAATTGTGCCCTCGCTCCAGCGTCTCTCTGACTGCACTAATGAAAAGAGGGGGGAGGGTCTGCCAGAAACCGCTTAAAGAAACGAACCTTTAACACAACAACACACACGTGCCTGTTCACCCGCTGCTGCCCTTGTATCACTCCTCTAATGGCTGTCAAATTACCATCACCCAAACAAGACAATTAATTTGTCTCGAGCCTCTATGCCGCATTCTGCAGGCAGTCACTTTCCTCTCTGCCTCTGTCACAGGACAGAGATTAGATGTAAATAAAGTTCATGTGCTGGAGGAAAAGAAGCCTTTCAGAAGGAAAATAAAAAAAAGACATTGCTGCACAAGAGGCCAACAAATACAGAAGAAAGATTGCATTTAAAGAAATGTTAGCAATCAGAACGTTTGTGTGTCATATTCATACAGGGTAAGCAAAGTAAATATGTAATTATAAACATTCCCAACTGACAAAAACAATTCTCACCTTACTTTTTTGCTCATTCAATATGCCATTTCATATATATATATATACACAGTTAGGTCCATAAATATTTAGACATCAACACAATTCTAACATTTTTGGCTCTGTACACCAACACAATGGAAATAAAACAAACAAGATGAGCTGTAACTGCAGACTGTCAGCTTCAATTTGAGGGTATTTACATCCAAATCAGGTAAACGCAGTAGGAATTACAACAGTTTGCATATGTGCCTCCCACTTGTTAAGGCACCAAAAGTAATTGGACAGAATATTAATCATGAATCATTTTTAATACTTGGTTGCAAATCCTTTACAGTCAATTACAGCCTGGAGTCTGGAACGCAGAGACATCACCAGTCGCTGGGTTTCATTCCTGGTGGTGTTCTGCCAGGCCTCTACAGCAACTGTCTTCAGTTCCTGCTGGTTCTTGGGGCATTTTTACGCAGCAGATGCCCTTCCAGCTGCAACCCATCACTGGGACACATCCATACACACTCATTCACACACATACACTACGGTCATTTTAGCTTACCCAATTCACCTATACCGCATGACTTTGGACTTGTGGGGGAAACCGGAGCACCTGAAGGAAACCCACGCGAACACAGGGAGAACATGCAAACTCCACACAGAAACTGACAGCCAACTGACCCAGCCGAGGCTCGAACCAGCGACCTTCTTGCTGTGAGGCGATTGTGCTACCCACTGTGCCACCGTGACACCGCAGTTCCTGGAGGAAACCCACGAGAACACAGGGAGAACATGCAAACTCCACACAGAAACTGACAGCCAACTGACCCAGCCGAGGCTCGAACCAGTGACCTTCTTGCTGTGAGGCGAATGTGCTACCCACTGCGCCACCGTGACACCGCAGTTCACCATTTTAAACACATTTACAGCAGAATCACGCTATTACATATTTCTTTTATAAATGGGTTGAGTGAATAATTCAATTATTATAAAGAAAGTCACTTGCTAATGATTTAACAATATAACCCACACAAAACGGTCACTGGTAAAAAAAAAAAAAAAAATCCACCAAAGTCGTGTGTGATACTAGCAGAGAAACATCTTTGTAGTGTTAGACCAGGGGTGGGCAAACTCAGTCCTGGAGGGCCAGCGTCCTGCACAGTTTAGCTCCAACTCTAATCAAACACACCTGAACATGCTAATCAGTGTCTCCAAGATCACTAATTATCTATAAGCAGGTGTGTTTGATCAGAGTTGGAGCTAAACTGTGCATGACATCGGCCCTCCAGGACTGAGTTTGCCCATCCCTGTGTTAAGCCGCGGTCACACTGGACTTTACTCCCCATGGACTTCCATTCATACGCACACGAATGCGTCAGACCGGAAACGCAGGGTCATGCGTCGAGTTTTGCTGGTTGCTGCGGTGCAAAGTTCAAACTTGGTGAAATCGCATCACTTGACTGCGTGAGACCAATCAAGGATCAAAACATGACCTCTCTGAACAGAAATTTAAAACATGGAGTAATCGCTCGCTTTTTAATTGCCTATTAATCTTGTTTAATCCCGCCCCTTTTCGCAGCGCCGTACAACAGAATTTCGCAAGCTCAAACTCTAGTGTGACTGCGGCTTTAGACTGTATATTAGCACTACTAAACCTGGACACAACTTGACCAATCAAATAAAAGAAACAGCACAAAGAGTTGTAAATAATCAAGCACGGAGTCAACCAGAATTTGCACTTACTCTACATTACATGTTTATGGTTTTGTTTCAGGATGCAGATTTTGCACTGGACATTAAGTCACAGTAGAATGAATACAATTGTTATGGCTGTGGCTGAAAACTTCAAGAATCTTGTCGTGGTTTTCGACTTTTCGCTTAATGAATCAAACTCAGTCCGGAGGTTATGAATATCAGAAGAATATACTTTATTGGAATATTTTCCAAAAAAAAGCAGAGACAGCCTGGAGCAGACCCATCTCAGTCTCTCCCCAGGACAAATCCAATGTCCCTCACATTTGCTGTACCCTTTATCCTTGCTTCCTCCCACCTTTGTGTTTTCACAGCTGTTTACTGGTTCAACAGGTCTCTCCCCGCTCCTACTACTTTACGACCCCTATTTAAAGCCCCCTCTTCTTGTTGGCCTAATGTAAAGATCTAATGTATTCATCACTGTTTTCATTTACATATACAGTTCACATTTGGTAATCATGACAGCATCTATGTTTCAAACATCTAAACTGGACTCTTCTCTCTCATACAATGTGTGTTTTTTCAAACATACATGACAGTTTTAGCATATGTTTCATAGATTTCATGCTTTTCTGACACAGATGGTTCTGCCTTGTATCCCCAAGTTCTCTCTCATGCTCTTTTATGACCCCTTTGCCTTAACCCACGGGTGTCAAACTCAGATCCTGGAGGGCCGCAGCCATGCACAGTTTAGTTCCAACCCTGCTTCAACACACTTACCTGCAGGTTTCAAACAAGCCTGAAGGACTCAATTAGTTTGATCAGGTGTGTTTAATTAGGGTTGGAACTAAACTGTGCAGAGCTGTGGCCCTTCAGGAACTGAGTTTGACACCTGTGCCTTAACCTATCACCTGTTTCAAAGACATACTGTATACTGGCAGATTCATAGGGCCCTCCACTCACCCAAATAAATGTGTCTTTACATAGATTTAGAAAATAAAAATCTACTTCAATCTCAGGAAGTTTCACTGAGACATGTGTCAATGTACATTTTGTCCATATTACAATTTTATGCTTAAATTTTATATTTTATGCTGTTTTTGGTTTATGCAGAGCTGTATACCCTTTGCACTGTCCTCAAGCTGTGACTTAATAGCAGCACCTTCTGTCCTAATAGATCTATCCAACTCATGACTGACTTTTATTCTGTTGCAACATTTGGCTGTATTCCCAGTTAGAACTGGATGTGTGTTCGATGGCTTCCCAAGCTGCGGAAACAAGTGTGTGAAAGGTCTGATATAGGATGTGAAGGTAGAAAAACGGCGGGGTTTCCAACACTTAATGTGTCTTAAATGCGTCCCCTGACTCCCAGCATCAGCAAGAGAGCACGGGTCCCCTTACCACTGCACAGGAAGTGTGAGTGATTGGACATTCAGAAACCCCCAGCTGCCCGAACTCCAGCTAAATAGCTAAGTGTGTGATGCAAGTTAGCAATTGTGTGTGTGTGTGTGTGTGTGTGTGTGTGTGTGTGTGTGTGTACAATAAATGTAAGCAGCACCAACAGTTCTCAGGAAATTGGGAATCCAAGGACAAATATCTTCTTTCTGCATCAAGATGGACGTAGATCGTTCTTGCAGGAAAAATTAGATCTTTATAATTGATCTTTACCAGGCTAAATCCATTCATTCATAATTCCTTCAGCTTAGTGTCTAACACAGCTGAATGAACCGCCAGCTATTCCAGCATATGTTGGCCATAATACAATTTTACACAGTTTTACACAACAGATGCCCTTCCAGCCACAACCCAGTACTGGGAAACACACACACACACACACACACACAGACACACACACACACACATGTTTGTTTTTGTGAAAAGTGGGTACATTACATAGGCTTCCATTCATTTTATACAGATCAAAGCGTATATTATATTGCCCTCACCCCACCCTACCCCTAAACCCAACCATCACAGGAGACAGTGTACAGCTTTACTCCCTGAATAAACTCATCCTGTGTGATTTATAAGCTTTTTGAGAAGTGAGGACGTCACCAATGTCCTCATATTTCACCTGCTTTTTGTAATACCTGTGTCATACCCATGTCATTATACAGATTTGTGTCCTGATATGTCACAAAAACACGTACACACACACACACACACACACACACACACACACACACACACACACACACACACACACACACACACTTATACGCCATACCTGCCAACACTCCCGTTTTTCCCGGGAGTCTCCCGTATTTCAGACCCACCTCCCTTTGTCATTTCTCCCGGAAAACTACCGGAATTTCAACCCCTTTCCCCCGGTCCGCAGGTGATTGGTACAATCTGTAACACCCCATTCACACGGGGCTTCAGCGTCAACGCTTGACAGAGGGCGTGTCTGAAGTTGGGGCTGATGCGATTGTCATAGCAGCGTCAGCCAATGAAATTAGTCAGCAATTGGCTACTGTCTGAGCTGGTGTATTTGCATACAGCGATCTGATTGGCTGGCGCTTCCGTCGGCAACGCCTGACAACCTGTCCCCCCACCCCACCCCCGGTCTCCCGGATTTTCAGAGACAAATGTTGGCAGGTATATCATACGCTACAGACAATTTAGTTTATTCAGTTTACGTATACCAGATGTCTTTGGACTGTGGGGGAAACCGGAGCACCCAGAAAAACCCCCCGCGAACATGGGGAGAACATGCAAACTCCATACAGAAATGCCAACTGGCCGAGCCAGGACTTGAACCAGCGACCTTTTTGCTGTGAGGCGACAGTGCTAACCACTGAGCCACCACGACACCCACCACTAAATTCTGTAAGTTAAAAAAATAAGTATGTGATCCAAAAATACATTACATACGTTAGACCAGATAAGAACCAGCTTAAACCAGTTCGTGCCTACCTAACCAGCATATTGTTTTTCCACTGGGTGTGAGTATGTTTTTCTGTTGTCTGTGTCAGCCATTGACTTACACATTGCACAAACATTAACAACATTTTAACATAAATTTTCTTGTTCTTCACGATCATAGTCATCCTTTTATCCTTCTGGAGATTCTCCGTGGGAGTCTCGTTTACATTTGTCAATGTCCTTTTGAAGAATGAGTCTGCATACACGTATGGTCAGAAGGTTTATCAAGTGTGAGAATTTCTGATTATAGATTTGCTCCAGCTACTGAGTCTCAACATTAACGAAAGAAACATTAGTGTTGCATTCTGTTGCCACTGTTGGGTTACCCTTTATCATCAAGGCATCTTCTTTTCCAACTCAGTCACCAAGCTGCAGTCACAGTATTAACTGCTGCTCTCAAGTTCAGGTATAGAAAAGTCTTACCAGAAAACAATGACCCATTCACAACTGGAATAACAGGACAAACACTCAAACCATCTCTGGCTGAAAAGATTTTCAAACAACTTCCAGGGTGAAAGCTTTGACATTCACATAGAAATGAAGTCCAATGTGACAGACAGAGACAAACTCTACATTCTTTGGATGATCTCTAGCCCTGAAGTGCAGAGTTTCTGGGACAGACAACCTGAACACACAATGTTCCGATAAACCCTCATCACAGAATTTGTAATCCTAGAGTCTGATTAAGGACTAGTATCTGCCTCTGAAAACAAACAGGCCAAGCATAAGGCATCCCAAGCCTATGACACCAGACCCAGATGAACATTTTTGGGGGCACGTAATAATCCTGATAAGAGAACTTACAGTAACTTTCGAGACTCTCATCTTTGAAATCTCTATCCTGGGGTATGCCACCACCTTGGCATCATGACCACGCAGCAGTTCAGAGACTTGGCATACAGATGTCTTCAGAAAAGGAAAGACATAACATGCGGCCAAGTATGATGACCCATTATCAGAATTTGTGCTGTGCGTTTAACCTATTCAAGTGCACACACACACACAGAGCAGTGGGCAGCTGTTGGGGTTTCAGTGTCTAGCTCAAGGGACTCCCAAAGCATACAATCCACCAATGTTGGGACTTGAACCAGTGACCTTCCAATCACAAGTCCAACTCTCTAACCATTAGGCTACGACTGCCCTCAATGGGGGACTTAAAAAATTACAAAACTGCAGTCTTTGATATTAGCACCCCAGACCAAGGACTACCCCAAAGTGCACCCAACATTGGGGAGCAGCTCTCTCCATTCCAGTGTCTGACCTAAGCAACCAACTAACCACTGGAATGGACCCAAGAACAAACACATACAGTTGGGCTTCATCAGACAAAAACAGGCACCATTCACAAAAAATACCTCTGGACAATTCACTGGTCCTACCCCGATCATTCAGAAAAAGGCAATAGTTTATGGAAACTGGATCTTCAAGGGAGATTGACAAACAGCCTCTGGAGAAACGGAATTAAACACTCAATCTGAACCAATACCTACAAACTTGCATCATAAAACATTGCATGTCTCTGGATTCTGCATGGATTTAAATTACAGAGCATTACTAAAACAGGAATAAATGCCCTTACCCATTGTTGCCATACATTTTTAAAGTGATTGTCATGAAGATCTGTTTAGCATTTTAGTTCCCCTGTACAATAGTTGCAGCCCACTAGTTGAGAATGAGCAGATAAGAAGGAATACTACTTACCTCCGTTGTCATATATCTCAGGCCTGGTGAGCTGGTGACCCCATAGAGTTTACTTGAGTTATACCTATAAGTATGTTAGTAAGTAAGGATACCTGACCTTGATTAGCTTGTTCAGGTGTGTTTGATTAGGGTAGGAACCAAAATCTGCAGGACACCGGCCCTTCAGGTACAAGTTTGATGACCCCTGACTTACCTGATTAGTTGCTGATTGCTTGAATGTCCTATAGATGACCAGTAGAGGACTTTTCAACAATTGGTTTTGTGGCCTCAGTGCTTTCTTGTCTTGCGGCCTAAATTCTCTCAAGCACTCTGAATTCAGCACTCACAAACACCATGGTCTCTTTGCTATCAATAATAACAACCCCAATGATCTCAAGTCTATTTTAACACACATGAAACCGCTAATAAAGCTTTTCAGGATCATTTGAAAATAATAAGGCAGATGTGCTGAAGTAGGTTGGAAATACATTTTAAGTAGTTGTCTGTTGGATATTCATGTTTCTGTGATTCTAGTTTTGCCCTTGCTCCCTGTGTTTTGCTTTTTGTTCTTACTTTTACTCAGGATATTCTGTGTTTGTTTGCATTTGGATCTGTTTGTCATCTCAGCTTTACTTCGACCAAGTAAGAACAAGAGAACTAGGAAAACAAGGCAACGATACAAGACAAGACAAACTAAGCCAATGAATCAAAATTTGACTGGGATTCCAACAATACTAACTCACAATCTACAAACATCAAACCAGCAAAGACATAAGGTCATGAAGCACAAATATATAGGCAGGAGAGAACATGAGGACAAGGTGAACACAATAATGCAGGGGGTGTCCATCTCAGCCCTGCAGATTTTAGCTACAACTTGCCTCAACACAACTGCAAGGATGTTTCTAGAAAGCCTAGTACACTCTTAGAAATAAAGGTATGTGAGCTGTCACTGAGGTGGTACCTTTTTAAAAGGTACACATTTGTACTTGAAGAGTCCATATTGGTACGTCAAAAGTATATATTAGTGCCTAAAAATTTTAAGAGGAACACTTTTGTACTTTTTAGGTACTAATATGTACTCTTGAGGTATTAATATGGACCTTTTAGGTACAAATTTGTACCTTTCGAAAAGGTACCACCTCAGTGACAGCTCACATACCTTTATTTCTGAGAGTGTAGGAGCTGATTAGGTAGCCCAAGTGTGTTTGATTGGGGTTGAAACTAAACAGGACACCAGTCCTCCAGGACCGTGTTTGGGCACCCCTGCAAAAAAGCAAACAAGGACTTAAAAAGGGGTTTGGGTATTGGAAAACAAGGACCAGAGAATAGAGGTGCATGGCTAATGTGTAGTACAGGGGTGTCCAAACTCAGTCCTGGAGGGCCAGTGTCCTGCAGATTTTAGCTTCAACTCACCTGCAAGGATGTTTCTAGTAAGCCTAGTTAGAGCTTGATTAGCTAGCCCAAGTGTGTCTGATTGGGGTTGGAACTAAACTTTGCAGGACACCGGCCCTCCAGGACTGAGTTTGGACACCCCGGTGTAGTATATTTGCCCACAACTCAGTACAAACACTAGATCAGGGGTGCTCAATCCTGTTCCTGGAGATCTACCTTCCTGCATAGTTCAGCTCCAACCCTGATCAAACACACCTGAACCAATTAATTAGGACCTGAACAGCACTTGATAATTACAGGCAGGTGTGTTTGATATGGGTTGCAACAGAAATCTGCAGGAAGGTAGATCTCCAGGAACAGGATTGAGCACCCCTGCACTAGATGCTTTCTATAGCTAAGAAATGACAATACAATATAATCATGAAATGTTAAATGTATATAGTTTGCATAACCTTAATAAATTTGTAACACAAACAAATGTATGCTACCATCATTTTGCATTCAATTTTTTTGCCTTTAAGGCAATTATCGAGGAAGCTTTCATCTCTAGGTGTTTGTTTAAATGACACAAGCAGTCATGGCATAAATTAATATGTATATCAAAGTCAGGCACAATCTAATAACTCGCCTGTCAGGCATTCCCCACATGAGTGAAATAAAACACTTATGAAATAACTATCTCTTTTTCCCCATTGTTGGTGTGCTTTTCTAAAAAAAGAAATCACAGTCAAAATATCCCACTGGTGAAATCACTTCTGCTGTGAAATGAGCAACAAGAGTATTGGGTTAGATTCCTGTTTAGATTAAGTAAACCATAAAAGCCATTATAAACCCTCATAATAGCTCTTATGCATTTAATGGAGAATCTAGAGTTACACTCTCTCCTGATCCAGTCAGAATTATGATCTGAAGTTCTTGGCTTAATGCGAGCTCTTCTCTGGTCAATTGATTAAGGTTTCTTTTAGGAAATAAAGAAACAGCCCACCCAAAACTGAAAACCAAATCTATTCTGGTCAAATGAATGAAGAAACAGAGCAGCAGTCCAATTGGAATTGGATCAATTTATAAATTGTGTGTAATGTTCAGGCTAATCCAAAGAGATGGTTCATAACTCTAGATTTAAATTGACAGACCGTTTCTGCTTCCTGAACTGTACTAAATTGACTTTTGAAGTATTTAATACTAAATAAGACAAAGATCTATAGCCCACAGACGATTTTGATGTTCTAGATATTTTAGATCATGTCATCAAAACATTATTAGTTATTCCTAAGGACGGCTAAGCATACCTGTCAACCCTCTCGTTTTTTCCAGGATTCTCCCCTATTTTACAGTTCTATCCCGCTGTCATCCCATAAAGGTATTTTCCTGTATTTCTCCCGTATTTTTTATCTCTCTGAGAAGAGCCGATCCTCCCTATATGCAACCCATACCGCCGAACCACCAGGGGTGGTTGCTCTTAAATGTGAATCTGTTCTGTGCTTTCACTTTGTTTAAGCATGGAAACACTTTGAAATAAACGGCGCGATTCATTTCTTTTTCATTACAGGCGCCATTGCCCCTATGCAATCCTCAAAATCCTTATAAAAACGATTCCAGATCAGGTAAAAGCCGAAATGTGTTCAGTGATTTGCCACTGGGGGGACCTGAGTGAACCTGCTTGATTCAACACAGGCTGATGAAAACGTAGTCCCTTTAAACGCACGCTACGGGGCGGTATGACACCATTCCTTTTCACGCTTACCAGCTGACCGATTACCTCAGTGTGGACAGCTTTCCCGCCGCAACCAGTTTGTCCCGTTAGCTCGTCATGTTACGTCGGCGGACGTGAGATGCAGAGAGGAGTTGACCACGACCACGATGATGACGGGGTTCAAGTCCAGGGAAGAGCAGTTCCAGAAATCAGGTAAGACAAAAACAGAATCCAAAAAATAAAATGAACAAGTAAATAATAGAGTGAGAATGCGGTAAAATCTGAAAACGTGGTAAAAATCAGACGAGGGCTTTTCTTTTTCTGGACTGCTTTTGTAAACCGTTGGTTGGGATTAGGGAAGTAAGTGGGTGGGCGGGTCAATCGATAAAATTGGTTGGGTTTAGGGAAGGAGGAGGGTGGGTCAGTGAGTCGATTGGTCGGCCGGCCAGTCAGTCATTCGTTCAGTCAGACAGACAGTCAGTCGACAGCAGCCTCTGGTGTGTTTACGCAAGAACAGCAGGCGCGAACGGCACTCGCAAGAGAAATTAGAGATATGAAAAAGCACACGCAGCGGCCTCTCGGGGATACGCGAAAACGAAAACGGCAAAATACATACCTCCCGTGATGTATTTCGCGGTCTCCAGAAACGTCCACAGGACTACGTTTTCATTATGAGCCTGGATTGGCTTGATTCATGTGGATTTTATAGTATTACAAAGATCGTTTACTGAAATCACATGACCTTGTCGAGTTCAAAACAAAAGATACATAAAGGTTTCAAAGCTTCATGAATCTGTGCTTCGAAAACAATCATCGCTACCATTTATGGCCAGGTTGGCCAAACGGATTCAAAGTTGCCAGTTGCCAGTTCCTACCCTCTTACAGAGTGTTTTGACAATCGTTGCCTATTTGATTCTGTGTATGAATCATTGTGTGTTGGCCTCTTTATTCTCTTTGCTTATCCTTTCTTTTGATTATAGGATCAAACTGTTTCACTGTGATTTGACCCTTGCCTGTTTCTACACTCACCGGACATTTTATTAGGTACACCTTTCCAACTGCTCGTTTACACAAATATCTAATCAACCAATCACATGGCAGCAGCTCAATGCATTTAGGCATGTAGACATGGTCAAGACGAGCTGCTGCAGTTCAAAGCGAGCATCAGAATGGGGAAGAAAGGGGATTTAAGTGACTTTGAACGTGGCATGGTTGTTGGTGCCAGACGGGCTGGTCTGAGTATTTCAGAAACTGCTGATCTACTGTGATTTTCACGCATAACAATCTCTAGAGTTTACAGAGAATGGTCTGAACAAGAGCTAATATCCAGTGAGCGGCAGTTCTGTGGTCGCAAATGCCTTGTTGATGCCAGAGGAGAATGGGCAGACTGATTCCAGCTGATAGAAAGGCAACAGTAACTCAAATAAGCACTCGTTACAACCGAAGTCTGCAGAAGAGCATCTCTGAACACACAACACATCCAACCTTGAGGCGGATGGGCTACAGCAGCAGAAGACCACACCGGGTGCCGCTCCTGTCAGCTTAGAACAGGAAACTGAGGCTACAATTCACACAGGCTCACCAAAACTGGACAAGTTTGCCTGGAAATGTTGCCTTGTCTAATGAGTCTCGATTTCTGCTGCCACATTCGAATGGTCGGGTCAGAATTTGGCATCAACAACATGAAAGCATGGATCCATCCTTAGGTTTCACAGTGTTTTGCCCTTGCCAAACCTACCAAATCTACCAGTGCTTACATTCAGATTAACATACTTGTGTTAAGAAGTAACATTTCCAGACTCATTTAGAAAGCATTTGAGACCAGGAGAACATGCAAACTCCACACAGAAATGCCAACTGACCCAGCCGGGACTCGAATCAGTGGCCTTCTTGCTGTGAGGCCACAGTGCTAACCACTGAGCCACCCCATATTGAGGACAAAAAGGTGTGTATTTGTCACACATGTTTTTCCTTTTAGATCATAAAGTTCTATCTCCTCCACACCTGGCAATTATCCGCAATAAAAAAAAAACTCTCGCAGGCCCGCTGGTCTGATGTGATGTTTATTCATATGTTTGTGCCCATACTAAAACAATCACCCTTGCTTGAGTCTCCCATGCAGCCCTAATGTATTCATGCTGAGAGAAATTAATTAGGCACCAATTACGACATGCTAATGGGTACGCTTTGCCTTTTTGCCGTGGCTGGCTCTGTTCTGTAATCTGAAAAGTTGACTCGTATACAACAGCGTGGAGCCGATTTACAGTTATACCACTTTTATCAGATATACGTGGAAAGAGGAAAGGAGAATGAAAGGAAAGCGGCAATCTGTTGAGTGAGTCGAGAGTGTTTATTTGTATTTGTTTTCAATGTGGATGTGAACAATCTTCATTGTACTGATAGAGGGATGAGCGGGGATGAAGGAGAGAATGATGAAGAGTTTTTCTGCTGTGTGTGTGTGTGTACTGATTGACACACAGGAGAGGAGAAACCCAACAGGTCAGAGCAGGTTTTCTCTCCATCTGTCTGTGTTTGCGAGAGAGAAAGAGCGAAAGGCAGCCATTATCGTGATAGGCATGAGTGACAACAACACCTCAGTCGAAGCCATTGGGATGTTTATGCAAACCTCAATTTGCTCAATTAGAGATAGGATAAAGAGAGATTGAATCCTGCCGTTTTCCTTTGTTTGTCCCTGCCGTAAGTCACTCCCGCCTCATCTATTTGGCCCTGTTGTAATTACTGCACGGACAGGTTACATGCATTGATTTTCTTACATGTGTCTTATCACTAGCGGGTGTGCGTGATCCACAATAAAATCCATGTCAGAGCCGTTAAAGATGCTGGGACGGATAAACACCGGCATTACCATCCTAACAGGTCATTTGACAAAGACCCGCTGATCTCCGAGAGCGGCTTTAAATTGGAAATTATTACACATTAAACCCTCCGCTAGGGATAGAAGAGGATCGATATTTTGCCCAGACTATAAATCAGCAGTTTTCCCTCTCCGCTCCGCAGCCACGGTCTGCTGAACATATTTAAATTTTCTTGTAACAAATTAATTCCAACATTTTCCCGTGATTGAATTAGGGCAAGTGCTGGTGCTGTCACAAATGTTATGCTGCTTCAGGGAGACAAATTGCTGGCCTAGACACAGGTAACATGCGCCAGTGTTGAGTCCCTGATAATCTTCCCACTAATTCTCTATTACAGCAAAATGAAGCCATAAATCTTCCTGACAGCTGATCGATGTAAACATTGTTTCCCCCATGATTGCCAGCACTCCCAGTGGAGGTACTGTCCACTCACCACACACTGAAATTACTCCCCGCACAAGCGCCGGCGCGAGCCTGGAACAAGAGAGAGATGACACGTGCACGCTCAAGGATGACGGGAAGAGAAGCCTTAAAGAGATAGATCACCCACAAATGAAACTTTCATCAATCGCTCATCCTGAATCTGGACGGCTTTTTTATTTTCTAAGAGGGGACGTTAAGCAGAATGTCGTCCAGCTGCTGCTTGTTCATTTGGGTCTCAGACAACAAATATACGGCAGTGATTACATGAATTTTAGCCAATTTTGAATTTTAACTTTTGCCAAATTCTCATCCTCAGGTTGGCCTAAATCTGGACGACTTTTATATTTTCTAAGAGAGGACATTAGGCAGAATGTTATACTGGGTTCTGGATTATTGGGGTCAGTGGTGGAACGAGTACTGTAAAATCATACTCAAGTAAAAGTACCATTACTTGCCTAAAAATGTAGTGTAAGTAGAGTAAAAGTATCTGTCGTAAATATTACTCAAAGTATGAGTAAAAAGTAGCCCTTTTAAAAGTACTCGAGTAGTGAGTAGTGAGTATTATGCTGTAAAATTAGGCATTTACATGTAATTTGTGGATGTGTGTGTAAACGTAACATTCTGTAGTGCATCTAGTTATTGCCCAGCAGACACACAACGTCATAGGAAATTAATATTATGTTAGATTTACAACACAGCCTCGTTCTGAAAATGTTTCTGGAGACCGCAAATTATGTAGCCGGAGGTACGTATGGCTTCATTTAGTTTTTTAAACGAACACTACGGGGCGGTATGACCGCTTACCTTCGTGTGGAGGGCTTTCCCGCCTCAACCAGTTTGTCCCTTTAGCTTGTTACGCTGGCGGACTTGAGATGCAGAGAGGAGTTGACCACGACGACAACGATGACGGGGTTTGAGTCTGGGGAAGAGCGGTTCCAGAAATCAGGTAAGACAAAAACAGAATCCAAAAAATAAAATGAACAAGTAAATAACAGGGTGAGAATGCGGTAAAATCTGAAAACGTGGTAAAAATCAGAGGAGAGCTTTTCTTTTTCTGGACGGCTTTTGTAAACCGTTGGTTGGGTTTAGGGAAGTAAGTGGGTGGGCGGTTCAATTGGTAAAATTGGTTGGGTTTAGGGAAGGAGGAGAGTGGGTCAGTGAGTCCATTGGCTGGCCGGCCAGACAATCAGACAGACAGTCAGTCGACAGCGGCCTCTGGTGGATTTACGCGAGAACAGCGGGCGCGAACGGCACTCGCGAGAGAAATTAGAGATTTGAAAAAGCACACACAGTGGCCTCTCGCAGATTCGCGAAAACAAAAACTGCAAAAATACGTACCTATGTATTCCGCGGCCTCCAGAAACGTCCACAGGACTACGTTTTCAGAATGAGCCTGGGTTGTAGATTTAGGGTAAGATGTCAGGTGACCAAAATTCAATGTCTAGCCAGCGTCTAAGGACAACGTTATTTTGACGTCCAATAATGATGTATGATAAATGACATTGATATTTGGTTGATTTTAGGTTGTTAGAAAGTGTCCAAAATCCAATGTCGAGCCAACATCTTAAACCAACGTCATATTGACGTCAAATACTGACATTTATTCATCAGGTATGGCAATCAAAATCCAACATCTAATAAACGTCATAGTGGTAACATCCACACAACGTCAAGCTATTACATCATTAGACGTTGATATTTGGTTGGTTTTAGGTTGGACGTTGGACATAGACGTTGACCTAAATCCTGAATGTTTACAAACCAGTAATTCGTCTATAGGTTTGGACAAGTGGTGGATGAGTAAATGATGGCAGGATTTATTTTTAGGTTGAACTATCCCTACAATAGTATAAAAAAAAAAAGTAAAAAATTCATGAAAATGCAGGTTAATCAGTTTATCTCATTTAAATAAACAAATGAAACAGTTCTCTGAATAATTCTCAGTTTTAATTACTGTTGAATAGGCATGGAGTCTCCTTAAATCACTGTAAAAATATTCACAGAGACTGGGATTGCTTGTGACTCAATTATAATGCTAAATGAAATGAAGTTATTGGGTGTTCTTTTTAAAAAATTAAAGTATAAACCTGAAAATTTGCTTAGGTTGAGAGATTTAAAGCAATGACTATAATTGGTCACACTTTATTTTGATAAAGTGTGTTGAATTTAAGTTACATTGCATCTACATGTTAACTAATTCTCATTAGATTATAAGTAGACTGTTAGGTTAGAGTTAGGGTTAGTGTAAGTTGACATGTACATGCAAAGTTTCTTATAGTCAGTTAAATGTCTGTTGAAGGAGCAGAATCACCAGATATTAAGCAGACAGTCTACTAATACTCAAATGGACCATCAAAATAAAGTGTTACCCTATAATCACATAAGAGTATCATGTAATACATTATTACTCAAATTTATGTACAACTTTAAATATCAGTTATTGGTGGACAATTTGATTTTGGATGAGGTCAGGTTAACAGCAAATGGTATTATTATCTGGCTCACTTTCTGATATTATAGTCATTTTTAAGTTTAATCCCACCAGCTCGCTTCAAGAAAAGTTCTGAGTAAGATTGATGATAGATAGGCAGACATTTTGAACAATGCTGCCAGGCAATATTGCAGAGCAATGTTACTTGGCTACTTTCCTATTGAGAATGGCCAACAAAATTGGATGGGAGTAAAAAATGGATCCGGTGACTGCAATTAGTTGCCCTGTATATCACCTAGTGGACCACTGAAGGCATCATTCCCTTTCAACATTGCTCTAAAAGTTCTTATTTTGTAATTTGTGCATAACTACAGAGCTATAATTGAGTAGCTCAGTATTAAGTCCCTGATGCGACATAATAAAGTCTTCACAGAAAACATTCACAGCATTCTAAAAGTGCACAACCCAGGTATAGACATTGGTAGGATTTTTAAAGTCCAAAAAATAAGCCAATAAGTCAATTTTGGTACCCAGGTATAGACATTGGGGGATTTTTTAAGTCCAAAAAATAACCCAATAAGTCAATTTTGGGACCCAGGTATAGACATTGGGGGATTTATTTAAGTGCAAAAAATAACCCGATAAGTCAATTTTGATACCCAGGTATAGACATTGGTGGGTTTTTTAAAGTCCAAAAAATAACCCAGTAAGTCAATTTTGGTACCCAGGTATAGACATTGGGGGATTTTTTAAAGTCCAAAAAATAACCCAATAAGTCAATTTTGGTACCCAGGTATAGACATTGGTGGATTTTTTTAAGTCCAAAAAATAACCCAATAAGTCAATTTTGGTACCCAGGTATAGACATTGGTGGGGTTTTTAAGTCTAAAAAATAACCCAATAAGTCAATTTTGATACCCAGGTATAAATATTGGTGGATTTTTTAAAGTCCAAAAATAACCCAATAAGTCAATTTTGGTACCCAGGTATAGACATTGGTGGGTTTTTTAAAGTCCAAAAAATAACCCAGTAAGTCAATTTTGGTACCCAGGTATAGACATTGGTGGGTTTTTAAAGTCCAAAAAATAACCCAATAAGTCAATTTTGGTACCCAGGTATAGACATTGGTGGGTTTTTTAAAGTCCAAAAAATAACCCAGTAAGTCAATTTTGGTACCCAGGTATAGACATTGGTGGGTTTTTTAAATACACACACATCTTATACATACTCTTTCTTTGTTGAGGCTATGAACAAGTCCGTCTCCAGACGTCATCCACAGTAATGATTTAATTAGTAATTAGGACACCGTTTCAGTTGGTCAGTCCAGTACAGTCTTCCTGAAGTAGTCATCCCTGGAGTCAGCAACCGGTCAGTACAGGATCTCGAGCTATTACTGGGTGTTTGTATTTATGAGAACTCTTCCAGTAGACACCCATGGGGTCCCAGTAAAGGACAAGAGGAGCCCATTTCAGCGCAGACAGCTTCTATTGGCTTTAAAGGTTATAGCTCACCCAATTGGTCTCAGGCTGGCAGTGTCACTTGCATTATGACTTCATCACCCTGGGAAAAGAGGATGAGAGGAAAGAAAAACAGTTGCTAGCCATCCGTCAATGTCCGTCTCAAATTACCGCTCGACCAATCACTGCTAAAGATCAATAAGGAGCCAGTCGGGGAGGAGCGCGAGATGTAGCCAGCGGGGGATAGTAGAATAACTGATCAATACGGGAGGATGGATTTTGTCATCTTGGAAATGCACTGTCAGAGAGAGAGTGCTTCACTATGACACTTCAACCAACATTACAGACACCCTAAAAGACCCCGATGGCGCATCAAAAGTTTATGCTTTAGACGTCCAGAGAACATCTCTTCTGCGAGTCGCAGTTCTGTTTTTGCTTCAAAAACTGTCCGCTGTTTATCTAAACTCAAAGGGGAGCTATTATAGGAAAATCACTTTTATAAGGGGTTTAAGTGAAGTTTATTTATACACTAATTTCGAGAGGATCACGTGCTTATGATTGCTTGCGGCTGGTCGCGCATTATCCAATTTATTATTCACCAATCAGACGATTCCTAAGCCACTATAAATACACTAAGTTCCATATAACAGCCATCTTCCACTCCTACTCCTCCTCCTTTCCTAGATGGGTGACACGGTGGCGAAGTGGTTAGCACCGTTGCCTCACAGCAAGAACGTCACTGGTTCTAGTCCTTACCAAGCCAGCCGACGTTTCTGTGCGGAGTTTTCACGTTCTGCCCGTGATCACGGGTTCCCCGGCTTCCTCCCACCGTCCAAAAACATGCAACTTAAGTTAACTGACTAATCCAAATCAGCACCATAGACATGCTCCTAGTAAGTAGTTATCTCCTAAGAGCAATCCCTATCTGTTCATTAGCTACTACAGCAGGGGAGTTCTCGAGATCTACCTGAGCTCAAACTCCCCTCTCGCCTTGCAAACGGGAGGAAGCCCCGAACTCGGGGATCTTATGAGCTCAGGGCTCTCTCCCAGGACAGCATGCCAAACAAGCTTTATAATCAATCATCAGCTAAGTGTGAACTCTTGAAACACCGTTGTGTGGCAGCAGTGTGTGAATATAGCCAGCCTCTAATGGTAAGCATGTACATTTATAAGCAGACTTGATATAAACAGTCTGCAGAAACACTTTCATTGACATTCTTCCTTTTTAGCTGTCATCAGAGTGGAAAAGCCCCGCCCACTAGTAACCATCTCTACCTTATTAGCATAAACAGCCCTGAGTGAGAAGCAGCTGTCTGCATTAGAGATTTGAGCTGTTGAAGATAATGTCAGTGACAGTGTTGGCTAGTTACTGTAGTTAGATTACTTTTCCACAGAAAAAGTAAAGTAAGGGATTACGTTTCATTTTCAGGTTTTAATTACAGTTACTAATAATGTACTTGCTTAAACACTGTTCATAAAGTCACCAGTTCTAAACAACAAAGGCTCATTCTGAAAACGTAACCCTATATACATTTCTGGAGATTGTGAATGATGTAGCCAGAAGTACATATGGCTGCATTTCATCTTTAAAACGAACGCTACAGGGAGGTATGACACAGTTCCTTTCCAGTTCAGTTCCAGCTGACCGTTTACCTCCATATGGACAGCTTTCCTACTGTTACCAGTGTGTTCAGTGGCTCACCGCGTATGTCGGCAGACTTGAGATGCCGAGTTCTAGTCTGCGAGTTCGTGAAGAACGGTTCCAGAAAGCAGGTAAGACAAAAACAAAAGCTAAAATATAAAATAAACAAGTAAACAACAGGGTGAGAATGTGGTAAAATGTGGTAAAAAACAGGCTGCCGCTTTCTTTTTCTTTTGAAAACACTGTCGGTTGGGTTTAGGGAAGCGGGTGCATGCTGGTCAATCGCTGCATTTTAAAACACTGTCATTTGAATTTAGGGAAGAGGGTGGGTGGCGTCATCAGTCAGTCAGTCACTCAGTCAGTCGACAGCGGCCTCTGGTGGATTTACATGAGAACAGCAGGCGCGAATGACACTCACGAGAGAAATTTGAGATCCCAAAAAGCGTACACAGCTGCCTTTGACGGATTCGGGAAACAAAAACTGCAAAAAAAAAAATCGTAGCTCCTGGGACGTATTTGGTGCTCTCCAGAAATGTATACAGGGGTACGTTTTCAGAATGAGCCTGGGTTGGTTCTGGATCAATCAAGAGAAGCAGAGTAATTCAGTTATCAAGTAGACTGAACATGCTGGAGAAACAATGACCAGAAAGTCAGAAATTCATGTCGATATATGGTCTTGATACATATAATGTTAACAATTCTTGAAGTGCTACATTTGAAGTAAAGCTAAAATGTCCTGTTTGGCTCAGCTTTTTAAAAAAAGAGTTTTTATTATCTATGCGGCGTTGGGATTTATATGTAGTGCATTTATGCATTGAATCAAAGTTGCGTTAAGTCAAGTAATTTATTGAGTAACTGAGTTACTTTTCAGACACAGTAATTACACATTTAATTTAAATACAATTTTAATGATGTAATTAGTAATTAATTACTTTTTTGAAGTAACTTACCCAACACTGGTCAGTGACAGAGAAGATTATAAATGTGAGTTTTAGGATGCACAGATGAACACCGTAGATTATAGCAACCCACTCTCAGTCTGAAAACGTAGTCCTATATACATCTCTGGAGAGCGCCAAACACATCCCAGGAGGTACATATTTTTTTGTTTTGTTTTGTTTTGTTTTTGCAAATCCACCAGACGCCACTGTGTACATTTGTTGTGATCTCAGATTTCTCTCGCGAGTGCCATTCGCGCCTGCTGTTCTCACATAAATCCACCAGAAGCCGCTGTTGACTGACTAACTGACTGACCAATCGGCTGGCCCACCCTCCTCCTTCCCTAAACCCAACCAATAGTGTTTTCAAAAGCACCGATTGACTCGATCACCCACTTTCCTAAGCCAAACCGATAGTATTTTCAAAAACAATCCAGAAAAAGAAAAGCCCCCTGATTTTTACCACGTTTTCAGATTTTACCACATTTTCACCCTGTTATTTACTTGTTTTTTGTTGTTGTTTTTGTCTTACCTGCGTTCTAAAACTGTTCTTCACTGCACTTGAACCCAGTTGTCACGGTCAATTCCTCTCTGTGTCACAAGTCTACCGAAATATATGGTGAGCTAACTAGGCAAACTGGTAACAGTGGGAAAAACGTCCACACAGAAAAGGAATGAAAAGGAACGGCGTCATACCACTCTGTAGCATTCATTTTAAAGACGAAATGCAGCCCTACGTACCTCTGGCTACATAATTTGCAATCTCCAGAAATGTATAGGCCTACGCTTTCAGAATGAGCCTGTGTTGGATTGTAGAATCTGTCGCTATGCTGACACACAGGCATTTGTAGCTCCGCCCTCTTCTGAAAAGAGCACAGTCTCATTTGAATTTAAAGCGACAGTCACCAAGACAGCACAATTAGGATCAAAGTCTAAAAGGGTCAGTTTCAGAGAGTTATAAAACATTATTTGTGTGGTATTTTAGGCTGAAACTTCACATAAACACTGTAGGGACATCAGAGACATATTTTACGTCTTGTAAAAAGTGGCATAAAAGATTTACATGAGAACAGCAGGCACGAATGACACTCACGAGAGAAATTTGAGATCTCAAAAAGCGTACACAGCTGCCTTTGACGGATTCGGGAAACAAAAACTGCAAAAAAAAAATCGTAGCTCCTGGGACGTATTTGGTGCTCTCCAGAAATGTATACAGGGGTACGTTTTCAGAATGAGCCTGGGTTGGTTCTGGATCAATCAAGAGAAGCAGAGTAATTCATTTATCAAGTAGACTGAACATGCTGGAGAAACAATGACCAGAAAGTCAGAAATTCATGTCGATATATGGTCTTGATACATATAATGTTAACAATTCTTGAAGTGCTACATTTGAAGTAAAGCTAAAATGTCCTGTTTGGCTCAGCTTTTTAAAAAAAGAGTTTTTATTATCTATGCGGCGTTGGGATTTATATGTGTTGCATTTATGCATTGAATCAAAGTTGCGTTAAGTCAAGTAATTTATTGAGTAACTGAGTTACTTTTCAGACACAGTAATTACACATTTAATTTAAATACAATTTTAATGATGTAATTAGTAATTAATTTCTTTTTTGAAGTGACTTACCCAACACTGGTCAGTGACAAAGAAGATTATAAATGTGAGTTTTAGGATGCACAGATGAACACCGTAGATCAGGGGTGCTCAACCCTGTTCCTGGCGATCGACCTTCCAGCTGATTTCAGCTCCAACCCTGATCAAACACACCTGAACCAATTATTAAGAACGTGAGGAGCACTTGATAATTACAGGCAGGTGTGTTTCATAAGGGCTGCAACTGAAAACTGCAGGAAGGTCGATCGCCAGGAATAGGGTTGAGCACCCCTGCCGTAGATTATAGCAACCCACTCTCAGTCTGAAAACGTAGTCCTATATACATCTCTGGAGAGCGCCAAATATGTCCCAGGAGGTACGTTTTTTTTTGTTTTGTTTTGTTTTCGCGAATCTACCAGACGCTGCTGTGTACGCTGTTTGAGATCTCAAATACGTGCTATTCGCGCCTGATGTTCTCACATAAATCCACCAGAAGCCGCTGTTGACTGACTGACTGACTGACTAACTGACTGACCAATCGGCTGGCCCACCTTCCTCCTTTCCTAAACCAAACCGACAGTGTTTTAAAAAAAAATCCAAAAAATGAAAAGCCCCCTGATTTTTACCACGTTTTCAGATTTTACCACCCTGTTATTTGCTTGTTTTTTTTTTTGTCAGTTTTTCTCTTACCTGCTTTCTGAAACTGTTCTTCACCTAACTTGAACCCCGTTGTCACGGTTAGTTCCTCTCTGTGTCCCAAGTCCACCAACATACGTGGCGAGCTAACTAGGCAAACTGGGAAAACCTTCCACACTGAAAAGCAATAATTTGCGATCTCCAGAAATGCATAGGGCTACAATTTCAAAATGGGCCTGTGTCGGATTGTAGACTACCTTCTTCTGAGGCAGAAGGTTTAGAAGGTTTTCATGTTAGTCTTGTTTTTGAAGCTGCCGCTATGCTGACACACAGGCATTTGTAGCTCCGCCCTCTTCTGAAAAGAGCACAATCTCATTTGAATTTAAAGTGACAGTCACCAAAACGCCACAATTAGGATCAAAGCCTAAAAGGGTCAGTTTCAGAGAGTTATAAAACATTATCTGTGTGCTATTTTGATCTGAAACTTCACACACACACTGTAGCGACATCAGAGACATATTTTACATCTTGTAAAAAAGTGGCATAATAGGTCCCCTTTAAAAGAACCCAAAATAAAACTGCCATCATTTACTCATCATCTTGTTGTTCTAGGTCTGTATATACAGTTGAACTCAGAATTATTAGCCTCCATGAATTATTAGCCCCCTGTTTATTTTTTCCCCCAATTTCTGTTTAACGGATAGAAGATTTTTTTAACACATTTCTAAACATGATAGTTTTAATAACTCATTTCTAATAACTGATTTATTTTATCTTTGTCATGATGACAGTAAATAATATTAGACTAGATACTTTTCAAGACACTTCTACACAGCTTAAAGTGACATTTAAAGGCTTAACTAGGTTAATTAGGATAACTAGGCAGGTTAGGGTAATTAGGCAAGTTATTGTATAATGATGGTTTGTTCTGTGGACTATTGAAAAAAAAAATATCTTAAAGGGGCTAATAATATTGACCTTAAAATGGGTTTTAAAAAATTAAAAACTGCTTTTATTCTAGCCGGAATAAAACAAATAAGACTTTCTCCAGAAGAAAAAAATATTATCACTTATTATTCACATACTGTGAAAATTTCCTTGTTCTGTTAAACATCATTTGGGAAATATTTAAAAAGAAAGAAAAAATTCAAAGGTGGGCTAATAATTCTGACTATATATATATATATATATAGGAAATAATATAAGGAATATAAATGGGATCCAAATCTTTATTTTATAATTATTTTATTATTACCGCAAAAATCTCATAAGAAAGGCAGGTGTACAGGTTGGAAACAACATCATCTTAATACGATTGGCACATACTGTATTTTACATTTCTGCATGAACTTTCAGTTTAACCTACTTGAACGATTGTTGTAAATCCATTTAAATTCACACCGCAAAAAAAAAATAAAACCCGAAAGTTCAAAATGTCTTGAAATTTGTCTGGAATAAGTGTGCTGCGTGGCCAAGAGCGCTGGCCTCTGTGTGAAGTGTAATATCGCATGATCAGAGCGGCTCAAATTGAAAAGGAGACCTCCGTGACCGCCTGATTACTTTTACACCAAAACTTTTATTTCTCCTGCTGCTTCGTTGTCAGTTCTTCTCATTCATATATGCATTCCGGGGCTTTATTTTGTGCGGAAGAGGTGACTTGTCCTGAGGCGTCTTATTATTTCGGAAAATTTCAGTGATTTAAAGTGTAACATTTCCAGACTCCAAGGTCAGATCTGCGTTCTCCCCTCCTCCTCTTTCCTTTCTCCCAGCCAATCGATTGTTTCTAAAGAGCTCAAACGGCATGTGTCCACCCTGGAGTCTTTCAGAAAACGCTGGTGGGGACGCAGGCGGAAGAGAAACCGCTCTCCCACTTTTTCCTGAATCCGAGCGCTGACCTCAGAGTCAGGGTGAGCGGGTGTATTGGCACGGGTACAAGACCGCTAAGCCCCTGTGCATAAAACTGCCCTGGCTCTCACACCATGCGCTCTGCCCCCCACTTGTGTCTTTGCCAGCTGCCGAGTTGAAAAGTTTTCCCGGAGATGGATGCAAATTTTCGGAGCTCTGTTTATTAAAGGCTGATTACAGGATTGGATGCGGTCTAACTGACTCTTTCATGTTTCCACAGCGTCGAGTGTTTGTTGGAAACCACAACAGGTCAAGCGACTGACTCTATGCAACCTTTACAAATGCACCAAAGCATGCTGCGGTCAAAATGCATAATGCAAGACCGTACAACAAACGGAGTGGTTAAGTGCGAGTGGACGTTTGCTTTAGACTATGGCGATCCTCGCTCTTTGATAACTTGTGCTGGATCAACTCCTCATCGGCGTATCTGACCAAAAGTCAATTTTTTTGTAAATTGAGATGTAAGCATTATCTATAATTTCAATAAATCAGGTTTCCATTGATGTTCACTTTGTTCGGATATCAAAGATTGAAATATATGTGTAATAAATATATTCCCATGCATTTTTTTTGGCATTTTTTCCCACACTATTTGTCACCTCTGGTATATGCCCATGCATGCATATGTGTCAAATTTTATGTCAAATGACATGAAACATGAATTATACTGTGACATATACTGTATGTACAAATATTTACACTTGCAACATGAGGATAAAAGCTTTAGTTAAGAATTTTATGCATTTGGAAGATATAAAATTGTTAATGTTTCACATAAATGTGAATATATTGCATTTCCTTATGAGAATATTTAGCAGAGCTACAACTATCTGGAATCTGAGGGTTCAAAAAAAAAAAGTCTAAACTCTGAGGAAATTGCATTTAAAGTGATAGGAATAAAATATTGTATTTAAAATAGATTTGATGGATGACAATTACTTTTGTAAACCATTTAAAATGGATATAAAAACAATGAATGATAAAAATACTGTTGTATATTATCTCATCACTTATTTGGAATTTATTCAATTCAATAGTAAATGCTAAATATGTCAAATTACTGTAAAAAAAAAGTCATATTGTTTAATGAAAAGTGCTAAAGGGCATTTTAAAAGAAGTAGCAGTAATTTTGCTGTAAAATGAAATAGCGGTAGGGCTTCTGTAAAACACATTTACAGGTTAGTTACTGTAAAAGGGCAGTGGTGGTAAATTGCTGGCAACAGTGCTGCCAGTAAGTTATTGCTAAAATACAATAAAACTTTTAACAGCACTGTTTTTCGCAGTTTCCAGCAACTGCCCCCTGTAAATGTGTTTTAAAGTAAAAGGGCCCTACCACAATTTCATTTTACAGTAAAATAGCCCTAGCTTCTTTTTATAGCAAAATGACAAAATGTCCCAAACGATGCATCGTACTATATGGTAGTTCATCTGCGAGTTACATTGTTGCTTGGTCTGACTGCCTGAGCAGCAGTGCCATACTATGACAGAACTAGTGCAAATTTTTTCATGAACAGTCTCATGTTTGTCTTCAACTACAGTAGCAGTACTTGATTACTTTGATTACAGTAGAATACCACAAATTCCCAATATGCAGTAAGTTACTCTGAGAGTTTTAAAATGATCCACAATGCAGTGCATATTACAGTAGAGAACTGTAAAGAATGTATTTGGTATTTACTGGCCATTTTTGCAGTAAATAACTGTAAAATTGCGGCAACAGTGTGCACCGTTCATTTCCCAAACAATGCATCGTACTATGGTAGTTCAGCCGTAAGTAATGTCATTTTTTGGTTTGACTGCCTGAGCAGCAGTGTCATACTATGACAGAATTAGTGCTAATTTTTTCATCAACAGTCTCATTTTTGTCTTCAACTACAGTAGCAGTACTTGATTACTTTAATTACAGTAGAATACCGCAAAGTGCTAATATGCAGTTAGTTACTGAGAAAGTTTAAAAATGACCTACAATGCAGTGCATATTACAGTAGAGAACTGTAAAGAATGTATATGGTATTTTACTGCCTGTTTTTTGCAGTAAAGAACTGTAAAAATGTGGCAAAATCTAACAGTGAGTGTACGGTTTTGGGAAACACTCGTCACTATATCGTTCATTTCCCAAACAATGCACCATACTATGGTAGTTCATCCGCGAGTTACGTTGTTGTTTTGTCTGACTGCCTGAGCAGCAGTGCCATACTATGACAGAACTAGTGCAAATTTTTTCATTAACTGTCTCATGTTTGTCTTCAACTACAGTAGCAGTACTTGATTACTGCAAACTCCTAACATGCAGTAAGTTACTGTGAAAGTTTTAAAATGACCCACAATGCAGTGCATATTACAGTAGGGAACTGTAAAGATTGTATGTGGTATTTTACTGGTCATTTTTGCTGTAAAATTGTGGTGTGAGTGTATGGTTTTGGGAAACACTCGTCACTATATTGTTCATTTTTCAAATGATGCATCGTACTATGGTAGTTCAGCCACGAGTTATGTCATTGTTTGGTCTGATTGCCTGAGCAGCAGTGCCATACTATGACAGAACTAGTGCTAATTTTATTTTTTACAGTAGCAGTACTTGAATACTTTGATTACAGTAGAATACTGCAAATTGCTAATATGCAGTAAGTTACTGTAAAAGTTTTAAAATGACCCACAATGCAGTGCATATTACAGTAGAGAACTGTAAAGATTGTATGTGGTATTTTACTGGTCATTTTTGCTGTAAATAACTGTAAAATCGCAGCAACAGAGTGCACCGTTCATTTCTCAAATGATGCATCGTACTATGGTTGTTCAGCTGTGAGTTACTTCTTCATTTGATGTGACTGCCTGAGCAGCAGTGACATACTATGACAGAACTAGTGCTAATTTTTTCATTAACTGTCTCATGTTTGTCTTCAACTAAAGTAGCAGTACTTGATTACTTTGATTACAGTAGAATACCGCAAACTCCTAATATGCAGTAAGTTACTCTGAGAGTTTTAAAATGACCCACTATGCAGTGCATATACAGTAGGGAACTGTAAAGACTGTATGAGGTATTTTACTGAGCGCTCATGCAGTAAATTACTGTAAAATTCTAACAGTGGGTGTACGGTTTTGGGAATGACTTGTCACTACATTGTTCATTTGCCAAACGATGCATTGTGCTATAGTAGTTCAGCTGCGAGTTATGTCATTATTTGGTCGGACTGCCTGAGCATCAGTGCCATACTATAACAGAACTAGTGCAAATTTTTTCATTAACCATCTCATTTTTGTCTTCAACTACAGTAGCAGTACTTCATTACGTTGATTACAGTAGAATACCGCAAACTCTTAATATGCAGAAAGTTACTGTGAAAGTTTTAAAATGATCCACAATGCAGCAAGATGTCCTGGCTGCAGTCAGTAATAACGATGACATACTGGACCAGGTACAATACATAGAGAACATTGTACCACCCACTAAGGTAATGCCCATATTACTGTGACGGCTGGGTTTAGGGTAGGGGGAGTGTAGGCGATCGTCGATTACGTAGTGGACCTGGTCCAGTACGTCGTCAAGCTGTGGTCTCAAATGCAGTGTATATTAAAGTAGTGAACTCTAAAAAATGTATGTGGTATTTTACTGCCCATTTTTTGCAGTAAATAACTGTAAAATAGTGGTGTGAGTGTATGATTTTGGGAAACACTCGTCACTATATTGTTCATTTTCCAAACGATGCATCGTACTATGGTAGTTCATCCGCGAGTAATGTCATTGTTTGGTCTGATTGCCTGAGCAGCAGTGCCATACTATGACAGAACTAGTGCAAAATATTTTAGCAACCGTCTCATTTTTGTCTTTAACTACAGTAGCAGTTCTTGATTACTTTGATTACAGTAGAATACCGCAAATTGCTAATATGCAGTAAGTTACTGTAAAAGTTTTAAAATGACCCACAATGCAGTGCATATTACAGTAGGGAACTCTAAAAAATGTATGTGGTATTTTACTGGCCTTTTTTGCAGTAACTAACTGTAAAATGACAGTAAAGAATAGCAGTGAGTGTAAGTTTTGGGAAAGACTTGTCCCTATATGGTTAATTTCCCATACAATGCATCTGGCCATGGTAGTTCAGCTGTGAGTTACGCCGTTGTTTGGTCTGACTGCCTGAACAGCAGTGCCATACTATGACAGATCCAGTGCTAGGCTTAAACAGGGAGGCAGAAAAAGCACCTGCTGCTCAGGTAAAGAACTCTGCATGATCCGCAGCAGACGCAGGATCTCACTTATTCTCTCTTTCACACACCTCGACTTCTGCGCCGCCACTGTCCTTGCGTCTCCAGCCCCACAGGGGGTCAGCCGTGTAAGGAACATAAAAGGCCAATTTAATTTAGCACGTCCGCAGCTCCCAAGTATTTTAATTCAGACAGCTATGACTGAGGAGTTAATATTTCACTTGTCAGAAGGCAGGTCGGGGCCACTGAATCATTGTAATTCTCATTAAGAGGCTCTCCCCCAGCAGCACCCTAATTCAAAATAATGAAAGTAAAGACTGAGAGCGATTCTAATGCCGTTTGAGTCCTATCTTTTAATATTCCCCCCTTGATGGATTAGAGAACCGGGAAATTCATCTTGGATCATGGGACCTAATTCAATAAGGGATCATTCCAGGAGTATTGCATTTTATAATAATGTCATTTAAAGTGTCGTCTTCCATTGCGGCGGTCCCATATGTATGCTTATATAATGGTGCCAGAGGGATAAACTTTTACAGCGGGAACCACTCTCCAACCACTGTGCGCTGTCAGTCGCTCACTCTCTCTTTTGCCCTCTTCCTTTCTCTCTCTTTTCCCTCTGTCACTCACTCGTTCTGTTTCTTCAGCCTTGCTGTTTTTTTTCTTGTCCAACAACATTGAAGTACAATGCTCAATTTCATTTATTAAAGGGGACCTATTATGCCCCTTTTTACAAGATATAAAAAACCTCTCTGATGTCCCTAGAGTGTAGTGAAGTTTCAGCTCAAAATACTGCACACATCAATTTTTATATCTATTTGAAACTGACCCTTTTAGGCTTTGGTCCAAACTGTGGCGTTTTGGTGACTGTCGATTTAAATCCAAATGAGATTGTGCTCTTTTTAAAAGAGAATGTGGCCAAAAAAAAAAGGCACAATCTGAAAACGTAGCCCTATATACATTTCTAGAAATTGCGAATTATGTAGCCAGAGGTACGTTGGCCGGAAAGTGCAAAACAACATTACATAGTGTGAAAAACTTTTACGCAGCTCAAGACAAATTTACATTTTGGAAAACATTTTTACCTATCATAAGACACAATCACACAGGAAAAACAATTTTACAAAATTTACATTTTAGAAAAAAAATTAATAAGACGCAAAACACTTTTACCAGTCCCGAAACAAATTTACAATGACAGATTCTTTACGGAAAGGGAATGTACCACACACCGGAAGAGATGCGGAATGTACCACACACCAGAAGTGACGCAGGGGAAAAGTGTTGTTGTCGTTGGTGGTGAGTGCGGTAAATTCGTGTCGGGGAGTACATGGCGTAAATAAAGTTTATGGTGACCGAGCATGGACTGCGGTCGAGGGTTGTTTTGCCCGTTTTGTGGCAAACACGCGAGCGGCTTAACGTGGTTTTCATTTACGCATGGTCGGTGTTTGGAGATTCTAAAGACTGCGGACCAGACGGAAACACCAGACATACTGCATCAGTGTGTTCAATATTTTAACGAGGGCCACTCGTACGCTGTAATCGTGGACATGATGTCAAGTCTACACGGTGTCAACATCTGCTTGAGGCCTCTTAAAAGTAAACTGAACGAAGCCGCTGTTACGGTTTAACTGGTGTCCGTGTTAACTGATGACCCTTTCCAGATGTAAACTATTCACGTTTGCAGATCGGCAGATTCGTCACTTTTTCACAGCAACAAAACATGCCCATACCAAATAAATATTCTTATTACTTGCTGTCAGTGTCATTGTAAACATTGTTGATCTTAATATTTGTGTGGCAGAACAGTATATAACCAAAATTAATGTAAAGAAATAATTATAATTTACATGTCATCAACGGGATTCGAACCCAGGTCAAAAGGTTCAGCACGAGTATTAAACAACCTATCTAACTGAGCTATTAGAACTACATGTTGAGGTAGGTTTTGATAGCTTTATCAGTCAGCATATGTCGTGCTTTGGTTGTGGACTTGTGTTAACTTGTTTCCATGTACTTGCGTTTACATGTTTCTACATACTCTCACACTGATATTTTTATCAGAATAGCTCTAAATGACAAAACGATGTTTTTTCGCAGTTGGTCACACCATGATTTTTATAGTTGTAGACTCATGTTAACCTGTGCCTTTGGACTCGTGTTAACCTGTGTCTACAAAGTCACACACAAGTACATATTGCGTAACTTCCGGTGTGTGGTACATTCCCTTTCCGTAAAGAATCTGTCGTTGTGAATGTGTTTGGGGACTGGTAAAAGTGTTGCAGTTAAATTGTTAAATTTTTTTTCTAAAATGTAAATTTGTTTTGTCCTTGGTAAACTAGTTTTTCCCATGTGATTGTGTCTTATGATTGGTAAAAATGTTTTTCAAAATGTAAATTTGTCTCGAGCTTCGTAAAAGTGTTTAACACTTTGTAATGTTGTTTTGCACTTCCCGACCACCATAGTATGGGACGTATAGCTGTATTTCATCTTTAAAACGAACACTACAGGATGGTATGACGCCATTCCTTTTCACTCTTACAGCTATACACTGATTATACGCGGCCGCAATTTTAAACAGCAAAATCGAGGCTGCGGTGGGAAGAAACCCGGAAGTATTGCCTGAGTCACACAGGAATGTTGTGTACCTGGCTGTATATCTTATCAGTGTAGAGAAAGTGACACAAATATATACTTTCACCGCCTTCTGAGTGACCCGAAGGTCCGTTCTGAATGAATAGTGAAAATAAAAAGGGATATCCGACCTCATTTTCAGCTGATTTAAGAGTGAGAGTTAGTAGAACTTAGAGTTAATTAAATTCAATTCCTCTTTATTTCTATAGAGTTTTTACATTGTAGATTGTGTTAAAGCAGCTTAACATAGAAGTTCTAGTAAATTGAAACGGCTTCAGTCCAGTTTTCAGAGTTGAAGTTCAGTTAAGACGACGACACTGTCTGTCAAGCATTGGGGAGTGTGACCTGTTAAAAGTGCTCATTAAGATAAGACGTAGCATTTTTAAGGCCCTCTCCAAAATGACAAAGCACTGCTCTTGTGTCTGCGCCACCTCGCTCTTAAACTCGTCCCACGACAGCACGACTCCCAGGCTTCTTCTCCTTCTATCTCTTTATGGTTTATCGCTGTCTTTCTCTACTGGAATCAGCACACACATTCCTCTGTCACATGATGTGCGCACATAGCTTTTTGGAGTTGCGCTTTTAAGCACTCTGACTTCAATTGAAAGGCAAAAACATCAGTTTACTTATGATCAGGGGCGGATTTAACTCTTGTGTACTGTTCAAAGTGACTTCCCTTTCGTTATGTTGGGAGCTGTTTTTACTCCATTGACTTCCATTATAATGACATTTTTTTGATTGTAAACCCATAACACCATATAATCTTGGGTTCTTGATTGTTGGTGGTTTTCCCAGTACTGGGTTGGGTGCTGGATAAGTTGGCTTCATTCCACTGTGGCGACCCCTGATTACAGTTTTTCTCAGTGGCTTTGGTGCATTTCTCATAACACTGTTTACATTTGCACAACAGTTCATGCATTTCTCAAAACAATTAGTCGTTTGTGCACATCATAGTAGCAGTTTCTCATTCCTTCCAACAAATTGCAAATGCTTTTGGACATGCATCAATTGCTTTCATACAACTCTCTGCTGCTTTATAACATTATCATCTGCTTATGTCATGCCAGTCAAAATGAACTAAACTTGTGAATGCAGAATACCAAAATAAAACTAACAGTCCTCATTTCATTACTGGAGTCATTACATACACAAATGTTGAACTAGCTGTCCAAATCCGTCAAGCTCATTTTATAAAATCTTTTTTTCTCCTGAAAATGTCTTCTGAATTGAGCAATTTCATGAGTGATTTACAGACCTGTGTATGTTGTAGGTTCAGTTCCAATATGTCCTGCAGTATTGTAACTCAGGCTGATTCTGAAAACGTAGTCCCGAGGGAGGGAGGGAGGGAGGGACGGACGGACGGACAGACAGACAGACAGATGGACAGATAGATAGATAGATAGATAGATAGATAGATAGATAGATAGATAGATAGATAGATAGATAGATAGATAGATGGACAGATAGATAGATAGATAGATAGATAGATAGATAGATAGATAGATAGATAGATAGATAGATAGATAGATAGATAGATAGATAGATAGATAGATAGAAAGCGGGATGGATGGATGGATGGATGGATGGATAGATAGATAGATAGATAGATAGATAGATAGATAGATAGATAGATAGATAGATAGATAGATGGATGGATGGATGGATGGATGGATGGATGGATGGATGGATGGATGGATGGATGGATGGATGGAGGGAGGGAGGGAGGGAGGGAGGGACGGACGGACAGACAGACGGACAGATGGACAGATGGACAGATGGACAGATAGACAATAGATAGATAGATGGATAGATGGATGGATGGACGGACGGATGGACGGACGGACAGACAGTCAGACAGACAGTCAGACAGACAGACAGACAGAGACAGACAGATGGTCGATAGATAGATAGATAGATAGATAGATAGATAGATAGATAGATAGATAGATAGATAGATAGATAGATAGATAGATAGATAGATAGATAGATAGATAGAAAGAGAGAGAGAGAAAGAGAGAGAGAGAGAGAGAGAGAGGGAGGGAGGGAGGGAGGGAGGGAGGGACGGACGGACGGACGGACGGACAGACAGATGGACAGATAGACGATAGATAGATAGATAGATAGATAGATAGATAGATAGATAGATAGATAGATAGATAGATAGATAGATAGATAGATAGATAGATAGATAGATAGATAGATAGATGGATGGATGGATGGATGGATGGACGGACGGTCGGACATACAGACAGACAGACAGACAGTCAGACAGACAGACAGTCAGACAGACAGACAGATGGACGATAGATAGATAGATAGATAGATAGATAGATAGATAGATAGATAGATAGATAGATAGATAGATAGATAGATAGATAGATAGATGGATGGATGGATGGACGGACGGACGGACGGACGGACGGACGGACGGACGGACGGACGGACGGACGGACGGACGGACGGACAGTCAGACAGTCAGACAGACACAGACAGATGGACGATAGATAGATAGATAGATAGATAGATAGATAGATAGATAGATAGATAGATAGATAGATAGATAGATAGATAGATAGATAGATAGATAGATAGATAGATAGATAGATAGATAACAGGCGATATAAAATGATTCTTGGCAAACTTGCAAAATTCATTTAGTACTCGAAATAAAATGCATTTCTATCACACACACATGCACACACACACACACACACACACTTACACACACGCCACACCGTCCAGCCGTACACACATGGACACTAATGCATGGCTATTTAATTAAATGCTGCCAGATCGCTGGGCCAAATAGGTAATCCAATAGCTCTGTAGGAGCCATGTTAAATCCTGTTCCATCAAAGCGCGCTTGCCCCTGACAGCCCCTGTGATGTTTCTCTGGAACATCATGTCTACTTAGTGCATCTCTTTAAAGACTAATACATAATTTTATATTGAGTAACAATCTATTCGTCTGCATTATCCGCAACCCACAAGCCGCACGTCCAGCTGACACCGACCTCAGCTATTAAACACTGCAAAAAAAGCAGGGTTCCACACAATTAATTCATGTTGTCCCAACACAAATCGATTAAGTTAACTTAATGGATTGAACATAAAACAATTAGGTTGTCCCAAACTAAAATCAAGAATTGTGTTGTTCTAGCTCGTTTTAAATAAATAGTTCGAACAAGCAGCAAAAATCTTTCTTTGAGTGAACAGTCTCGACTGCTCAATGCCCAACGCATCAAACGTCTATTTTATGTACATGTATATTACACAGCCCAGGCTCATTTCGAAAACATACCTCTATATACATTTCTGGAGTCTGCTAAATATGTCCCAGGAGCTATGTTTTTACAGTTTTTGTTTTCGCAAATCCACCAGAGGTTGCTGTGTGCCCTTTTTGAGATCTCAAAGTTCTCTCGCGAGTGCCATTCACGCCTGCTGCTCTCACATAAATCCACCAGAGGCCGCTGTCGACTGACTGTTTTACTGACTGATTGACTGACCGATCAACTGACCCAACCTGCTCCTTCCCTAAATCCAACCAATTGTATTGATTGACCTGCCCACCCACTTCCCTATACCTAGGCCCACACGGAATCTGCGCGCGCAGAATTCCGCAGATTTTCTGCAGATTTTCCGCAGATTTCCGCAGATTTTTAGCCCATCATTAATTCTGTTTATTTACTTAAAGTTAACTATTTGCAGTCAATCTAATTGGATTTGCATTTTAAACATTAAATACAAGTTAAAAATATATTATTTTTTATTTCACATATTAAGGTTTTAGTTATGATACTCCAAAAATAAATCCTCAGAAATCTGCAGATTTTTACCAAAATTCTCCGCAGAAATAGCAAAAAATGTCCACAGATTCAGTCTGGCCCTGCCTATACCCAATCAATCAATCAATTTTCAAAAGCAATCCAGAAAAAGAAAAGCCCTCGATTTTTACCACGCTTTCAGATTTTACCACATTCTTACCCTGTTATTTACTTGTTTATTTTATTTATGTCTTATCTGCTTTCTGGAACCGGACTCAAACCTCATCATCGTGGTCAACTCCTTTCTGCATCTCAAGTCCTAGAGAGAGCTAACGGGACAAACTGGTAACAGTGGGAAAGCCGTCCATACGGAGGTAAGCGGTCAGCTGGTGGCACGAAAAAGAACAGCGCCATACCAGCCCATAACGTTTATTTTAAAAATGAAATGCAGCCATACATACTTTTGGCTACATAATTCAGGATCTCCAGAAACGTATATTGGGCTACGTTTTTAGAATGAGCCTATGTTGATATTACATGTACTATTATCGGGATTAGACATGGGCCAGTGTAAGATTCTGGCGGTATGATAACCTTGTATAAAAATATCACGGTTTCACGGTAGCACGATACACAATCGTGATTACTACTCTAAAATTTATATTTTTTAAATGTCAGGGTAAAAAACAAAAACTTTTTTCCGTTTTAAGCACGATATATTTTATTTTAAGCAACATTTGAAATATTTTGGAGCAGTAAACAAGTCAGGCTAAATAATTCAAATGAGTTATTGACTTCTGCTGTCTTCATTTATTTCAAAAACAGATTTTTTTTACAATTAAAAAAGGCATCTTTAGATCTTTTCTGCTGGAGGTACTGTTGTCCTAAAAAAAAAAAAAAAAAAAAAAAAAAGGAAATAAAAAAATCGTACACATACCTTAGGAACGGTATTACAGGAAATATTGACGGTTTTAAAACCTTGACTTTTCGAAACCACGGTATACGTTGAAAACGGTTGTCCCATGCCTAATCGGGATACTGATAAATTTGCGACATATTGTGCAGGACTACTCCATTTAAAGTTCTGATTAACTGTGGATATATCTAAATATCTAAAATACAATACTACACATCTGACACTGTATACTTGATACAAAACAATCTCTTAGTTCAGTTTTTCTTGCTCTCCTGTTTGATGGTAAACACACATTCTAGAGTTTCAGTCTCAAACTGCACACTTAAAGGGATAATTTACACAATTTAAATTTGCTTAATATTTACTCTGACATTGTAAGTTTTAGTACTGTAAAAAGAAGCTGACTTAAATTGTAAGGGAACTTGCTGCAGAGCTTTTTTTAGTTGACTCAACTTAAATCAATTCAAGTGCAGTATTTGGGTTAAAAGTTGAATCAACTCAAAAAAGCTGTGCAGCAAGTTACCTTACAATTTTAAGTGGAGTCAACTTTCATTTTTTTTACAGGTTTTTATGTGCTTTAAATGAACTAATGACATCAAAATGAAATCATAAGCATGATGTCCAAAACACGTCAAAAATTTAAATGGATTTGATGTCAAAACTTGACGTTCATTCGACATCCATACACTGGTGTCTTTTTGACCACAACTTATATTTTATTATAATTTAAGAGAGGTTTTATTCATCTAAAGGCTTTAATTACAAATTTACACTGGAATTAGTATCGCTACAATGCATGAAAACTAGCTTGATGTCAAAATGACGTCTAACTGACATCTAACATTGGCATCAAAAAACACGCCAAAAATACAAATCGATTTGACGTCAATTGACTACATTGATGTCTAATTGACATCTAACATTGGCGTCAAAGAAAAACACTCAATATGAAAATCAGTTTGATGTCAGTCGACTACCCTGATGTTAAAATGATCTCTAATTGACTTATAACATTGGCACCAAAAAACACGTCAAAAATGCTAATCGATTTGGTGTCAATTGACTAACTTGATGTCAAAATGATGTCTAATTGACATCTAAAAAAATGATTATAGGACAGTCCTGTAATTGTTTTGTGACAGCAATGTTAAATGTCAATTAGACGTCATCAAAAGCATGATGTCAAAAACACGTCAAATATTCAAATTGATGTGCTGTCCATTTGACATCCATACATTGACGCCTTTTTGACCACAACACAAAGTGTATTATAATTTAAGAAAAGTTTTATGTAAACGTTTTAATTACAAATTTACACGGGAATTTGTATCGCTACAATGCATATAAACTACCTTGATGCCAAAATAGTGTCTAATTGACATCTAACATTGGTGTCAAAAATGCAAACCGATTTCATGTCAATTGACTCTCTTGATGTCAGAATGACGTCTAATTGTCATCTATTGGTGTCAAAAATGCAAATTGCTTGGATGTCAACTGACACTCCTGATGTCAAATTGACAGCTAATTTACATCTAACATTGGCGTCAAAAATGCAAATTGCCTTGATGTCAATTGACCCTCTTCATGTCAAAATGACGTCTAATTTACATCTAACATTGGCGTCAAAAATGCAAATTGATGAGATGTCAATTGACTTCTTTGATGTTATAATTACATCTAATTGACATCTAACATTGGCGTCAAAAAATTGTCAAAAAAGCAAATCAATTTGATGTCAATTGACTACATTGATGTCAAAATGATGTCTAATTGACATCTAACATTGGTGTCAAAAAAAACATCAAAAATGCAAATTGATTTCATGTCAATTGATTACCTTGATGTCAAAATGATGTCTAATTGACATCTTACATTGGCGTCAAAAAACTCGTCAAACATGCAAATCAATTTGATGTCAATTGACTACTTTTGACTACTTTGCAAATTAGTACTTTGATGTGTCAAAAAACACATCAAAATGCAAATTGATTCAATTGGTTACCTTGATGTGAAAATGACGTCTAATTGACATCTAACATTGGGGTCAAAAAAAAATCGACTTGATGTCAATTGTCTACCTTGATGTCAAAATCAAAATTTTTGATCTTATAATGACATCTAATTGACATCTAACATTGGCGTCAAAAATGCAAATCAATTTGATGTCAATTGTCTACCTTCATGTCAAAATGACGCATACCTGCCAACATTTGGTTCATAAATTCCGGGAGATTGGGGGTTACGTCATAAGCTAATTTGCATATTACTGACGTCATCACGTTCTACCTTTTCTGCTTGTTTAACAGCCTATGGTAAATAAATGGGGTATTATATTTGCACTACGCTTTATGTAAGCTTGTCAATTTAACTAAATGTATTGCTGTTTGAATACAGTATATCATTATAGATGAGTAGTGAATTTGCAGTAATCTCTCAGACGTAATAAACTCAGACAAGTTCTGAAACTCTCACTTAAAACATCTCTGATTGTGAACAATCAGTTTGTGTATTCAATCTGATTGTGTATTCAAACAGCAAATTAAATTGTTAAAATAAAGGAGAAGCAGATCGGTTTGACTGTACAAGGGAAATACCTTCACACTCCCGGTGCTAAATCATTTGCCGTCGGTACGCAGAGGGGTGATCTGCTGTCAGGCTGCAGGTGGGAGAGGCTGCTGTATGAGGACTGGGCCGCCTGTCAGCGCTCTGAGGCGGGGGAAATGCGGCATCACCCGCAGCTCGTTGAGAAGAGTAGGGACGGTACAGTAATGGACAAACGACAGTCTATGAAAATCTCCAGTAACACACAAAAAAGTCGCTAGATCTGTCGCTTTTTTTAAAATTTGTCGCTAGGGGCGTCTGAAAAGTCACTAAGTTGGCAACACTGGCCGCGAACTGAAGAGCGGGGAGCGGGAGGGGTGAGAGATTTGGGGAGATGGAGGCGCGCGACCAGAAGAGCACGCGCACAAGCACCAGGTTTCAGCCCGGACTGTACCAAAATGTTGAGGAGAGGGGGGGAGGGGGTGGGGGGGCGGATGGGGGGGATTCCGGGAGTTTACCGGGAGACAGAACAATACGGGAGACGGGTCTGAAATACGGGAGACTCCCGGGAAAAACGGGAGTGTTGGCAGGTATGAAATGACGTCTAATTGACATCTAACATTGGCGTCAAATAACACGAAAAAAAAGCAAATCAATTTGATGTCAATTGATTCCCTTGATGTCAAAATGACGTCAAAATGCAAATCGACTTGATGTCAATTGATTACCTTGATGTCAAAATGACGTCTAATTGACATCTAACATTGGCGTCAAAAAACTCGTCAAACATGCAAATCAATTTGATGTCAATTGACTACTTTGCAAATCAGTACTTTGATGTGTCAAAAAACACATCAAAATGCAAATTGACTCAATTGGTTACCTTGATGTGAAAATGACGTCTAATTGACATCTAACATTGGCGTAAAAAAAAAATCGACTTGATGTCAATTGTCTACCTTGATGTCAAAATGACGTTTAATTGACATCTAACGTTGGTGACAAAAAACACATCAAAAATTGATTACAGGACAGTGCTGTTATTATTTTTTGACACCAATATTAGATGTCATTTAGACGTCATTTTGACAACAAGGTAACCAACTGATATGAAATCGATTTGCATTTTTGACGTGTTATTTGACACCAATGTTATAGGTCAATTAGACGTCATTTTGACATCAAAGTAGTCAGTTGACATCAAATCGATTCGCATTCGACATTTAGACATTTTTAAAAATGCTGCCAGCTGGTAGTTTTTCCAAAATGTCTTCTTTTGTGCTCAACAAAAGAAAGAAACTCATGAGGGAGAATATTTGAGAAAATTTTCTTTTATGGAGTGAACTATGCCTTTAAATTCTAAAATATGTAGAGGCAATACTGAAAAAAAGTTTTCGTTTGGGTGGTCCAAAGATTTCTTAAGCGTATACATATCACTCTGGTCAAGAATTGAATAGGTGAGGTTTTAAAGTAAGCTTCATGTTCTCTTGGAGCCAAATGCATTTCTGGAGCTGTTTCGCTTGGTTTTATGAATTGCCATTCTTAGCCAGCTGTTTTGAGACTCGCTCTGTTAATTTCTGTATACAGTACTGACTTCAACAAAGCGGTGGAGTTCATACTGAGATTTGTGCAACTCAAGACTCTTAGTATAAATATCACATGACGTGAGTGTATGGTTCTTGTCATAGCACATTGTTTCAAAAGATATCCCCTACTGATGAAAATATATTCAAGTCAAATAAATAAAACAGAAAATTATGTATGGCTAATTTACGACGTCAGCCGGAGAGAATAAACATAGAGTATTAAAAATCACAGGGGTAAATACCTTTTTATGTCTTACATGATTTTCAATTCTTCCAAACAGTTTTGTCCTCCTTTCAGGGCCAGTTAATTGTTGTTATTCAGTTGTGTTAGTGCCAGCTGCAACAGGAATTACAAGGCAAATAAATAAATGCTCATAGTCCATAAAAGATCTGCTGGTCTGTCTGCACTACCCAAACAGGATGCCGAACAACAATTCTTCATTTTGTTTGACTTCATTTACTATTGTGGAACTTTCTACCCAACAGATACATTAAACATTTGCCATTTTCCCACAGTGTAACAAATTGCTGTAAAAAATACAGCATTATTGTACAGCAGCCGACAGTATTTTAATTAATACAACACATTGCTGGATCTTCAGTTCTGAAAGCAGGAAGGACAGTCACATTTTTATTTTCTAGTTTTGGGATTGTGATCATTTACAGTTATCACATAAATCATTTATTATTGAAATAATCATTTTAATTATAATGAATAACAATAATAATATTAATTAATTCATTTATTTTCCTTCGGCTTAGTCCCTTATTTATCAGGGGTCGCCACAGTGGAATGAACCGCCAACTTATCCAGAATATGTTTTACACAGTGGATGCCCTTCCAGCTGCAACCGAGTACTGGGAAACACCCATACACACTCATTCACACACACACACACATACACATTTCACCCGGAGAAAACCCAAGCCAACACGGGGAGAACATGCAAACTACACACAGAAATGCCAACTGTATGGAATAAAATCACTGTCATAAATATTTTATGCATAAATAAAATTCACGCATCTGTAATTATAAAATCGTAAAGGAAAACGGAGCGTACTCGTAATTTTGCGAGGGTACAATTCCAAAATCTGCGATTAGAACAGACACAGATACGACATTTTCTTTGTCTGTTTGTATATGACTGGTAAATTTACGATGGGTGTACTTTACAAACACGAATACAGTTTCAACACGGACACGACAACCTGTTTACGAGTACGAATCAAAAAGCGACACTCCACTGTCGAAATGACGTCGCCACTGTCACAGGCATTAGCAAACAAGCGAGAGTCGTCGATCACAGCGGTGCGCTTGCTGGGCACTCAAGCTCCCACACACCGTCTCAGGTCAGATTTTTGTTATTCCCTCTTTGAGAAATGTCCGTCATGAGCTGTAATAAAGGTTGAGACTTAATGAGGTCCATTTTCGCTGTGTTTCTTGGACATTTTACAGAATCAAAATTAAGAACGGGCCGAGTATAATGAGCTAGCATAATGTAAGTTAATGTTACAGGTAAGTTAATGTTACAGATGCGTGAATTTTATTTACGCACAAAATATTTATGACAGTGATTTTATTCCATACAACTGGCCCAGCCGGGACTCGAACCAAAGACCTTCCTGCTGTAAGGCCACAGTACTGCCCAATGATAAAATGGGTAAAAATAAAAATATTAAAATAATTGGCGATTATTAATTAACAGTGCAGTTGTAGATTTACAGTCTTACTGGCATCCAATATTGCCAGTAAGACTGTAAATTTTATAGTAATTTTTATTTTGCAGTGATTTACTTGGTCATGTTTTCAGGCCTAATTGACCTATCTGCTGGCTGAGAAAAGCACGCTTTCAGGCCCAAAACAGAGAGTGATTAAAACTGCTTAAAACATCTAGTGACGCAGTTTGTTTCCTTGTTTGTCTACTAATTTGCCATGTCTTCTGATCACCATAAATTGGCATGGGAGGAGGATATTGGAATTAACATTTCAAATGATACCTGGGAAGAGGGGCTGAAGCGAATTCATACCTGTTCTATTAATGCAAGATTACAACTCATACAGTTTATAAAGGCTACATACCAAAACTAAACTCAATAACATTTTCCCATCACTTTCCCCATTATGTGACAGATGCAAGATCTCAGAGGGAATGCATGCTCATACTTTTTGGTTTTGCCCTGAGATCTCAGGCTGCGTCCGAAACCACCTACTACTCAGTAGGTACTGCATTTGAATTTAAACGTACTACTCGGCCGTTAGAAAAGTATGTTCTATACAGTATGAATGTGAGCAGTATGAATGGAATTCGGACGTACTACATCAGCCATTTTGTCATGGTCACGTGACCTACCTGCGTCAGTTGCGTCGCTTCACGTCCATTCATGAATTCTCTCGCGGGGCATCATGGGATAGCGCAGCGTGCATGGGATGCGCACTTCAGAATCTCGCCGGAAGTAGTAAGTCATCCGGGTACTTCTCGCATACTGATTTTCGAATTCTATGAATTCGGACATACTACTCGGCTCGCATACTGATTTTAGCGTACTGTATAGTATGGAAGTATGCGGTTTCGGACGCAGCCTCAGAGTTTCAGAAAAATATTTTTCAGTTTTATTCAAATGTTTTAGGAGAAAACATTAGTCCAGATATTGAATTAGCCCCATTTGGATGCTCTGACCCTGTGTTAGCATGGTCACATAATCAGCAAATATCTATTATGTTTGGTATGGTGGTGGCTAAAAGGGTGATCTTGATGGATTGGAAGTCCACTTTACCACCTACTTTTTAATGAATGGCTGACTGAAATGGTTGCTGCTCTTAAGCTTGAAAGAATTCGTTTTGCTAGGGCAGATGAAAAATTTGAAAAAATCTGGGGCCTCTTCCTTGCAGTTTAAAGTAGAACGCTTATGAATCATGGACAATTTTACTCTTACTTTTCAATGTTTTGAGTTTGATCAAGTAATATTTGATGTATATTATTTACTCTATATGGTGCATGTTTGGATGGACTGGTGCTTGCTTTTTTATTTATTTATTTTTTATATATTTTTATTTGATTCACTTTTTTACATTTTTTATTTATTTATTTTTCATTTATTTTTATTTGATTCACTTATTTACATTTTTTTATTTATTTTTTATTTATTTTTATTTGATTCACTTATTTACATTTTTTAATTTATTTTTTATTTATTTTTATTTGATTCACTTATTTACATTTTTTTATTTATTTTATTTGATTCACTTACATTTTTTATTTATTTATTTTATTTGATTCACTTATTTACATTTTTTATTTATTTATTTTTTATTTATTTTATTTGATTCACTTATTTACATTATTTATTTATTTATTTCTATTTATTTTTATTTGATTCACTTATTTACATTTTTTTTTTATTTATTATTTATTTTTATTTGATATAATTATTTACATTTTTTATTTATTTATTTTTTATTTATTTTATTTGATTCACTTACTTACATTTTTTATTTATTTATTTTTTATTTATTTTATTTGATTCACTTATTTACATTTATTTATTTATTTTTTTTCATTTATTTTATTTGATTCACTTATTTACATTTTTAATTTTTTTATTTTTTATTTATTTTATTTGATTCACTTATTTACCTTTTTCGTTTATTTTTTTATTTATTTTATTTGATTCACTTATTTACATTTTTTTTTTTATTTTATTTGATTCACTTATTTACATTTTTTATTTTTTTATTTTTTGTTTATTTTTATTTGATTCACTTATTTACATTTTTATTTAATTTTTTCTGTATTTTTTCCTCATTTGTATAAAAACATATTATAGATTGTAAACATGTTTTTGTTCTGTTTTGTACTTATAAAAAATTGTTATAAATAAAATATATATATATATATATATATATATATATATATATATATATATATATATATATATATAAACTGCTTAAAACAATGAAAAACATCATTCTTTTTGTTTTAAACAACATTATATGCGGTTTTAAACATGTTTTAACAGGTTGCAAGTGAAAACCGACAGATCTGACCGAGTTTACATTTTCATCTGAATCCCATTTTAAAGGGATAGCTCACCCATGAATGAACATTTATTCACTATTTACACTCAATCAAGTAATTAAAATGTTCTTTCTTCTGTTGAACACAAAAAGATCATTTGAATAAACTGTAACCATTGATTCTGTCATTAAAGAGTTTGTTATTTTAGATTTCAATGTTGCGTGCGGAAGAAAAGAGTGTGTCAAAGATCAGATCCTTCACTTGTCTTAAAAATGCTAAATAATGTTCATGTCTGGTGACCGGCCTGGCCAATCCTGCAGCACCTTGACCTTCTTTGCTTTCAGGAGCTTTGATGTGGAGGCTGAAGTATGAGGAGCACTATCCTGCAGAATAATTGTCCCTCTCCTGTGGTTTGTAATGTAATGTGCAGCACAAATGTCTGGATACCTCAGGCTGTTGATGTTGCCATCCACTCTGCAGATCTTGTACGCCCCCATACTGAATGTAACCCCAAACCATGATTTTTCCTTCACCAAACTTGACTGATATCTGTGAGAATCTTGGGTCAATGCTGGTTCCAGTAGGTCTTCTGCAGTATTTGATGATGATTGGGATGCAGTTCAATAGATGATTCATGGGAAAATCCACTTCTCAAAATGATCAACTAGAAGTCAAGCTGTTGTTTGTTGCTCTTACAACTGGGATCAACCACAAGACTTTTGTCAGGTATAGTTTTTGCTAAAGAAAACGACTTAAAAATAATGTATGCAATATTGTTACTACTATATTTTTAAATAAATAGCCCATAAGAGTTTTTACAGTGGAGAAAATAAGCAAAGGGAGAAAAAAATGATGACACACCGTCTATTTTTGAGTGAACTGCCCCTTTAAATTGTACAAAACGTAGTGTGGCGATGAAGTAGCTCGTGTAAAAGACCTGCTCAGAGGTAAAAAAAAAAAAAATCTGCTTTAATTGGTCTATTTGAGCGAGTTTTCGTCAGGTTTCAGTCTCACTTTCACTCTATTTCACAGCTTTGAAGTCTCTCTTTCATCTCCTGGCTCTCCCCTGATGTTAGTTGTCTTTTGTCTGATGATGTGCGCACATTTCTCTTTCGCAGCACTTAATATATAACAAAGGCAAACCTTTAGAGATCTGCACCTTTATCTTTGTGTTCTCTCACTCTCTTCACCCGCTTTCATGACCGCTTCGGAGTTTGATTCAACATTCATTGACATTTTCTCAAACACACCACCTCTCCCCCTCGGTCTCTCTTATGGGCTCAGACACATATTTAATATGTCATCTTTAGTGGATGCAGCAAACTTTCCAATGCTGCAGATTTAACAGTGTAGATACTGTGTGATGCGCCTGTAATGGAGAGTCTGTGTGAGAAAAGCCTAAAGCATTAACTTTAATTCAGATACTTGTAACAAATTTGCAGCATTTTATTATTCATTTTAGTGCTCTTCCAGCTGCATTAGAAGGTTTCCCCTTTGTGATACCAGTGTAATTCAGATACCAGTGTAATTCAGTACAGGGTAAATCATCAGGAACTAAAAGTAAAAAATGGGCATAAATGATTGTGTAATATATAAATCCTAAGCCTTTGTGCAACTGTTTAACAACAGCAAACGTCTGCCAAAAAAGTATAAGTGTATATAGAACCCAGGTAGCAAAGAATTCTGGCCCAGATCTGGCATAAAGCTGGTACAGCAGGCATTTATCCGGCACTGGCATACAGCATGTGGGCCAAACATGGCCTGAGTTTGGCAGAGGTGGCATTGTCTTTAAGGTGGCACACAAGATTTGGGCGAGATGTAAAATGTAGTGTTTAGACAAGATGTTAATAATTGATATGTGGGCCACGTAAGTTTGGCCTGTCTTGACCCACATTTAAAATACATTTTTATTATATTTAAATTAAGAAAAAAAATTCTACCAATCAGGTCGTTTCGAGAAAAAGCAATGATAAGCGCAATGATTCATGGGTTTATCAGTTTCATTGCAATCATGACACACCAACTAATTTGACCCAGTTCAGGCCCTGTTATGAGTAATTAACTTGGCTGAGACTTGACCCAGATATGGTCCATGTTTGGCCCTTGTCTGAAAGCCAGACTTGGTCCAGTCATGTACCATAATTCACTGCGGCATGTGGGCCAAGCAAAACCTGATTGTGTGAACCAGACCTGGGCCAGAGAAATTTTGCTATGTGGGAAATATACAAATGCCTTATGTTTATATGTTGGGTAAACTGTAGAATCACATCAGTAATTCACATTAAAGGGGTAGTTTACCAAAGAATGTGTTATTAATGTCCTGTTACACATTTGAACTTACACATACTATTCAGTGGGTTGTTACATGTGTGTAGTTACACCAGTATTACACAAGTAAATACTATGTACCAGTGTGTACATACACTGTAGTTACATACTACTTACACATCTAGTTACCGTGTAAGTTCACAGGTATAAGTGACAATATAAAGTGGGACCGCAGTATTTAATTACTTTGATTACAGTAGAATACCACAAACTCCTAATATGCAGTAAGTTACTGTAAAAGTTTTAAAATGACCCACAATGCAGTGCATATTACAGTACAGCACAGAAGGTATGTGGTATTTTACTGGGCGTTTTTGTAGTAAATAACTGTAACATTGCTGCACAGTCTAACAGTGTACTGAAACCTTATTGTAAAGTGTGACCGCCTTTTGTTTTGTTGTTTTTTCCAGTGTACTGTAGTCGCCTGTAATGGAGAGCATCAGCGCTGGTCTGCTCGGCTCAGTGATAAAAGCCTAAAGCCTGTTCGCTGCTCAGCATTAACTGTCTGTACAGCGGGTAAATTTAGCAACAGGTCATGAAGCTCAGATATACAGCACAGACAGCTCAGGGGATGAGCCTGACCCTCCAAAACGCTGCTTTACTTTTCTTATCGTCCACGTGGGGTTAACTGCTTGAAGTTTACAGGGGTTCAAATGGCTCTCAGTATCATATAGGCCACAATGAGCCGGGATACCGCCATTCTGTGTGTGTGAACCTCCCACTCTGTTGAGTCACACTTGCATGTCTTACAGATCACTGCAGAATGGAGAGAGAGAAAAGAGATGAAGGAGAGGAAGACTTTTACTGTAAGACACTGCAAACAAATGCTTTTCTGACTTAAGGTTTTTTGTCTCGTTTCTAGTCCAAGTATCTAAAAATGATTACATCAAGAAGCATTTTTCAGACAATCCAAAAATATTGTCTTGTTTTCATAAATAATGAGTCAAAATTAAGCAAACTTTAGAAAGTAATCAGTTACAATATTGTGTTACTCCCTAAACAAGTAACTAGTTACTTTTACTAACTAGTTACTTTTGCATTACTGTTTACTTGGTTCAGGCTTTTTCAGAACTTGCAGGTGTTTTTTTTTTGTTTTTTTTAATAGAGGAGCTCTGATTTTAACAAAGCACCTTAATTTACCTTAAAAAACACACATACGCACAAAATCATAATTTAGTATAAAGTTATCTTCTGTGAACTTCCTGAGCCCTGAGCTATACATGCCATATATACAGATTATTGACAGTTTAAAGCAGAGGTGCTCAACCCTGTTCCTGGCGATCGACCTTCCAGCTGATTTCAGCTCCAACCCTGATCAAACACACCTGAACCAATTATTTAGAACGTGAGGAGCACTTGATAATTACAGGCAGGTGTGTTTGATAAGGGCTACAACTGAAAACTGCAGGAAGGTCGATGGCCAGGAATAGGGTTGAGCACCCCTGGTTTAAAGCAATGTGTCTGCTGCTTTTGTTTTATTACTTAATAATTTTAAAGTAATGCATTACTTTACTCGTTACTTATAAATATTATTACGTAACTCACGTTCCTCGTAATGCGTTACACTTGAATAATGCTTTTCCAACTTAAATTTTTTTGTGTTTAGTCCAAATATCTAAAAATTCTTAAATCAAGAAACATTTTTCAGACAATCTAAAAATATTGTCTTGTTTTCATAAATATTGAGTCAAAATTAAGTAAACTTTAGAAAGTAATCAGTTACAATATTGTGTTACTCCCTAAAAAAGTAACTACAGTAGTTGTGTTATTTGGTCTTTTTATGGTAATGCATTTCTTTACTTTTGTGTTACTTTTTTATTTATTTACATATTTAATTGATCTCCTTCAGAACTTGCAGGGGTTTTTTAATAGAGGAGCTTTGCAATTAACAACAAACTGTAAAAACCTTAATTTGCCTTAAAAAACACACATAAAAGATAATAATTTAGGATAATGTTATCTTCTGAGAACTTCGACAGAGCAATACATGCTGTATGTACAGATTAATGTTAGTGTTGGAAAAAGTTACCTTTGAAAGTAATCCATTACAGTATCGAGTTTCTGCCTAAAAGTAACTAGTTGTGTTACTTAAGTAATGCGTTACAATACTTTTGAGTTACTTTTGCATTACTGTTTACTTGGTTCAGGCTTTTTCAGAACTTGCAGGTGTTTTTTTTTTTTTTAATAGAGGAGCTCTGCTTTTAACAAAGCACCTTAATTTACCTTAAAAAACACACATACGCACAACATCATAATTTAGTATAAAGTTATCTTCTGTGAACTTCCTGAGCCCTGAGCTATACATGCCATATATACAGATTATTGACAGTTTAAAGCAATGTGTCTGCTGCTTTTGTTTTATTACTTAATAATTTTAAAGTAATGCATTACTTTACTCGTTATTTATAAATATTATTACGTAACTCACGTTCCTCGTAATGCGTTACACTTGAAAAATGCTTTTCTAACTTAAATTTTTTTTGTGTTGTGCAAATATCTAAAAATTCTTAAATCAGGACAAGCAAAATATATAGTCCTGTTTTCATAAATAATGAGTCAAAATTAAGCGAGTTTTTTTTTAAATAAGCTAAATAATATGCCAATAGCAGTGTTGGAAAAAGTTACTTTTAAAAAAGTAATGCACTACGATATTGAGTTACTCTCCAAAAACTAGTTGTGTTACTTAGTTATTTTTTTATAAGTAATGCCTTACGTTTCTTTTGAGTTTCTTTTGCGTTACCTTATATTTATATTAACATATTTTTATGTATTTAATTATGTAGATGAACTTGTGTTTTTACTTGGCTGAGGCTTGATCTCTTGCGAACTTGCCGTATTTTTTGTTGTTATTTTTTTTAAATAGAGGAGCTCTGCAATTGGGGAGGCTCGATGGCTTATTGGTTATGGTTGCCTTCACAGCTAGAAAGTCAAGCTTGGGTCAGTTGGCATTTCTGTGTGGAGTTTGCATGTTCTCCCTGTGTTGGTGTGGGTTTCCTCCGGGTGCTCCAGTTTCCCCCACAGTCCAAAGACATGCGCTATAGGGGAATTGATGAACTAAAATGGCTGTAGTGTGTGTGTAAATTTGAGCGTGTAAGGGTGTTTCCCAGTACTGGGTTGCGGCTGGAAAGGCATCCACTAAGTAAAACATATGCTGGAATAGTTGGCGGTTCATTCCGCTGTGGCAACTCCTGATAAATCAGAGACTAAGCTGAAGGTAAATGAATGAATGAATTAGCTCTAACTACTTACTTAAAATTAGCTGAATCAACACAGGGCGACGCAGTGGCGCAGTAGGTAGTGCTGTCGCCTCACAGCAAGAAGGTCGCTGGTTCAAGCTGGTCAGTTGGCGTTTCTGTGTGGAGTTTGCGTGTTCTCCCTGCGTTTCCTCCAAGTGCTCCGGTTTCCCCCACAGTCCAAAGACATGTGAATTGGGTAGGCTAAATTGTCCATAGTGTATGAGTGTGTATGGATGTTTCCCAGAGATTTGCAGCTGGAAGGGCATCCGCTGCATAAAACATATACTGGATAAGTTGGCGGTTCGTTCGGCTGTGGCGACCCCAGATTAATAAAGGGACTAAGCCGAAAAGAAAATGAATGAATGAATGAATGAATCAACACAATTCTTGAGATTTCATTGGGACAACGTAATTTTTTTTATGTTCAATCCACATAAATTTAAACGTACAAGTTTAAAGCAATGTGTTTGCTACTTTTGTATATTCATTCATTCATTTTCCTTTGGCTTACTCCCTTATTTATCAGGGGTTTATACAGCGGAATGAACCACCTACTTTTGTATATTATTACTTAATTTTTTAAAGTAATGCATTACTTTACTCGTTACTTAGAAACGTAATATTTTATGTATCTCGCATTCATTGTAATGCGTTACACTGCAAAAACACTTTTCTATTTTTTTCATCTAGTCCAAATATCTAAAAATTCTTAAACCAAGGAGCATTTTCTAGACAAGAAACAAACATAGTTTTACTTTAAAAAATAATGAGTCAAAATGAAGTGAGTTTTTCTTTAAAACAAGCTAATTAATCTTCCAATGGGGTAAGCTAAATAAACTTGTTTTTGTTTTGACATAAGATTATTCTGCTTAGTCCATAGGCAGATTATTTAGCTTGTTTTAAACAAAAACTCACTTCATTTTGACTCATTATTTCTGAAAGCAAGACTATATTTATCACTTTTCTGGAAAATTCTTTTTGATATTAGAATTTTTAGATATTTGGTCTAGAAACGAGACCAAAACTCCAGGTAGGAAAAGCAATACTATTATTATTTTATTTATTTTTTTGCATGGAGCCGGCGGGGAAAGCCATGGTGCCAGTGTGGCTCTGTGCTGGTGTGAAGCCTGTTAACTGAAGAGAGTGTGTGGAAAAAAATGATCGCTCTCTCCTTCATTAATCTAGAAAGTACTTCAGTGTCCCCGTCCTGTTGTCTCTTATAGATTGATAAGACTTAACACTGAAGAACAAAAACAAAAAACACTTCATTCAAATATCATTTAAGTTTAGGTTATTAGATATATGTTGTTGGCCAGGCGGCACGGTGGCTCAGTAGTTAGCACTGTCTCCTCATAGCAAGAAGGTCGCTGGTTCGAGTCTCGGCTGGATCAGTTGGCATTTCTGTGTGGAGTTTGCATGTTCTCTCCATGTTGGCGTGGGTTTCCTCCGGTGCTCCGGTTTCCTCCACAGTCCAAACATTTGCGCTATAGGGGAATTGATGAACTAAATTGGCCGTAGTGTATGAGTGTGTGTGTGTGTGTGTGTGTGTGTGTGTGTGTGGATGAGTGTGTATGGATGTTTCCCAGTACTGGGTTGCAGCTGGAAGGGCATCTGCTGTGTAAAACATATGCTGGATAAGTTGGCGGTTCATTCCACTGTGGTGACCCTGATGAATAGAGAGACTAAGCTGAAGGAAAATGAATGAATGAATGTTGTAAACCAACACAGAATCAGTGCCAGCAAATTTCCGCAGATGTTTTAGATCACCATCGAGTCTATTTGTTCACCTATGCAAATGTAAATATATATTTTTTACATTAATTTCAGAAATGTTATTGAATAATATGCTAATTTATGTACAATACTGTTCATATATAAATATAAAATAACATTTTTAGTAGATATATTATATGAAAGACTTGCTTTGTTTACCGAACAAGTGGTTCTAATTGAATTTGCATTGTAAACAAGGTTCATACATTGTTTTTTTATTTCATGTTATTTTATTACATTGTAAAAAAAATGCTGGGTTCCATACAATAAATTTGTGTTGGAATAACTTATTCGTTTTTACAAATTTATGTTGAATGAACCTAAAATAATAAGTTGTCCTTAAAAAACTCAACAATTGTGTTGTTTCAGCTCTTTTTAAATAAGTAGCTTGAACAAACAACAAACGTCATTTTGTAGAGTATATTTACAGTATTCTCAAAATATTACAATTACAAATCAATTACATATAGCAAGAGAATTACAAGAAGTGTTCGCCGATTCTGTCTGGGCCTGGATATGATAATGTATTAAGCATTAAAATAAGGAATTTTTGTTTTTACAGTGAAAACCAGTAATTACTGTAAATGGAGTGGTGGAATTGTCATTAAAATACGGTGATTTAAGAGTGTTATTATGTACACTGACCAGCAGCAAGTACAGTAAGTTCTTGTATTTTTCCATTAATTTACAGTAATTTAGCTGTGCAAAAATGAATTACTGTACTTGCAGATGGTTGAAAATACAGTAGTTACTGTAAACTGTTTGGTGAAAATTACCCTGATTTAGCAGTGGTTTTATGTACAATGAGCAGCTGGAACTACAGTAATCTCGTCTATTTTTACTGATTAACTGTAAAAATGTGACTTTTGTTTTAACAGTAGTTGGAAATACAATAATTACTGTAAATGGAATGGTGAAATGACCATTCAATTACAGTGATTTAGCAGTATTATGAACAATGACCAGCTGCAACTACGGTAATTTCTTGTATTTTTACAGATTAACTGTAAAAGTGTGACTTTATTTTTACAGCTGTTGAAAATACAGTAATTACTGTGAATGAAATGGTGAAATAATTATTCAATTACAGTGATTTAGCAGTATTATGTAAAACTATCAGCTGTAATCTATTGTATTTTTACACTTTTAAATCACTGTAAAAAATACAAGAGATTACTGTACTTGCAGCTGGTGAGCACACATCACTGTAAAAAATCCAACTTACAAATAGTTAACTCAGTTTAAAATTGTAAGTTAGGTGGACATATTTTTAAGCCCAGAGTTGAATTTACTCATAAAAATGATTCAGCTGCATGTTCGGAACTGTTTGTTCAATGAAAGTAAAATATTCAGTTGAGGAGATTTTAAATTTTAATTTCTCCATATCTTCAAAAAATAAAAAGTTGAGTTAACTGAAAAAATTAAAAGCAACCGGCAGCAAAGAAAATTTGAGTTTATTAAGCTTCAGTGTTTCAAGATGTGCCAAATTATTCCATAAAGTATACTTGACTTAAACCAGCCTTTTCGGTCAACTTAAAAAATAATTTGGCACAACTTCAACCACTGAAGTTTAATAAACTCAAAATTTCTTTGCAGCTGGTTGCTTTAAAATTTTAAGTTAACTCAACTTTTTATTTTTTTACAGTGTAAAATGTATGAAAATACAGTAATTACAGTAAATGAAATGGTGAAACGACTAATAAATTACAGTGATTTCACAGTATTATTGTGTACACTGACCAGCTGCAAGAACAGTAATCTCTTGTATTTTTACATTAAAATACAGTGATTTAGCAGTCTAAGCATACAAAAGATTGCAGCTGGTTGAAAACTCAGTAATTAATGGTTTGGTGAAAATTAAAGTGATTTGACAGTGTTTTTATATACGCTGACCAGCTGCAAGTACAGTAATCTCTTGTATTTTTGCATTAAATTACAGTAAGTTAGCAGTGTAAAACACAAAATACAGTAATTACTGTAAATGGTTTGGTGAAAAATAAAGTGATTTAGCAGTGTTATTGTGTACGATGACCAGCTGGGAGTACATTAATATCCTGCATTTTTACAGGTTAACTACAAAAGCGTGACTTTGTCTTTACAGTATTTGAAAAAACAGTAATTACTGTAAATGGAATGGAAAAATTGTCATTAAAATACCATGATTTCACTGTATTATTGTGTACGCTGACCAGCTGCAAGTACAGTAATCTCTTGCATTTTTACATTAAATTACAGTGATTTAGCTAAACACAAGAAATTACTGTAAATGCAGCTGGTTGAAAACAGTAATTAATGATTTGGTGAAAGTTACAGTGATTTAGAAGTTGTATGATCAGGTGCAGCTACAGTACAGTAATCTCTTGTATTTTTACAGATTAACTGTAAAAGTGTGACTTTGTTTTTACAGTGGTTGAAAATACAGTAATTACTGTAAATGAAAAGATTAAATGCAAGTATTTAGTGATTTAGCAGCGTAAAATATAAGAGATTATTGTACTTGCAGCTGGCCATCGTACATAATAACAGATTAACTTTAAAAGCTTGACTTCAGCAGGCACTGCAGCATAAAAAAAATCACTGCTTGTTTTTACAGTAGTTGAAAATACAGTAATTACCGTAAATTGATTGGTAAAAATTATAGTGATTTAGCAGCGTCATTATGTACGATGATCAGCTGCAACTACAGTAATCTCTTGTATTTTTACAGATTTACTGTAAAAGTGTGACTTTGTTTTTACAGTAATTGGAAATACAGCAATTACTGTAAATAAAACGGTGAAATTGTCACTAAATTACAGTGATTTAGCAATATTATTATTTACAATGATCAGCAGCAAGTACAGAAATCTCTTGTATTTTTACAGACTAGCTTTAAATGTGTGACTGTTATTACAGTAGTAAAAAATACAGTAATTACTGTGAATGAAACGATAAAATTGTTATTAAATTACAGTGATTTCACAGTGTTATTTTGTACAATGGCCAGCTGCAAGTACAGTAATCTCTTGTATTTTTTATTTAAATGACAGTAAGTTAGCAGTGTAAAAATACAGTAATTACTGTAAATGGTTTGGTGAAAAATACAGTGATTTAGCAGTGTTAACTGTAAGGTTAACTGTAAAAGTGTGACTTTGTTTTTATAGTAGTTTAAAATACAGTATTTCCTGTGAATGGAATGGTGAAATAATCATTGAATTGCAGTGATTTAGCAGGATTATGTAAAATTACCAGTTGCAAGTACAGTGATCTCTTGTATTTTTACAGATTAAGTGTAAAAGTATGACTTCTGCAGGCACTGCAGCATAAAAAAAGTGCTGTTTGATTTACAGTAGGTAAGATAATTACTGTAAATAGAATGGTGAAATAATCATTAAATCACAGTGATTTTTCAGTGTTATTATGTACGATGATTAGCTGCAAATACGGTAATCTTTTGTATATTTACTGATTAAAAGTGTGACTTCCACAGGCACTGCAGCATAACTAAAAAGTGTTGCTTGTTTTATCTTGCTTATTATTGGTCACATTTAACAGTTTGTTCTTGCTTTATTTCAGATTATTTGTTTTGGGATACATTTTATGGGACATATTTTTATTATTATTGACACAATTTACCTAATTGATCAAATTAATTGTGCATTGCCACCATTGTCATTCTGTGTTGTCATAGTATGCACTTGTGACACACACACACAAATAAATAAGATGCATTTATAGTAATCAACTAAACTATGGTGACATTTTAGAGTGGTTTCCAACTATAATGTCTGCAAGTGGAAACATCTGAGGGAAAAAAGCTGCAGGTGACTTTACAACTGTACAAATTCCCCAACCCAAACTCAAATTAATCACCAAAATAGTTATTATGGTCAATAAACCACATTTCTGCATCATTGCGCATTACCAGTTTGCATTTAGTAGCAATACATATAACACACTGAGATTTTTATGTCTCTGTGTGAATGCGCGCGTGTGTGTGTGTGTGTGTGTTCCTGTGCAAGCCAAATGCCTTTGCACCAGAGGAAAAGTCAAGTAAACTGTGCCGATAAAGTCCCCGTGTTTGCTTTATTAAACGTTTCTTGTAGTGACTAATGGGTTTTCCCCCATTGTGGAACCCCACAAAGCAAGGAAATCTACTAATTTTTGTTTTCACGCAGTAATTTATTCTGTTATAGGAGGAAATGGCTGCGTCTGTCTGTGCGATTTCCCCGTCAAAATCCAAACACACAATTGTCCTTCATGAAACAGCACTTTATTTAAACATGTAAGGATATAGTTTTCATTTTTTCCGCCGCCATAGCTCCGAAGAATCTGAAGTTCGCAATCATTTCAGGTCATACGAGTGTACCTATGTGTGTGTGTGTGATAAGTGCATACATACTTGGCATGACAACACAGAATATCTAAATGGTGGCAATACACAATTAATTTAAACACTCCGGTAAACTGTATTAATAATAATAATAATATTATTATTAATTATTACTATTAAATATTATATTATTATTATTATTATTATTATTAATAATAATAATAATAATAATAATATAATTAATAATAATAATAATAATAATAATAATAATAATAATAATGTGTCATAAAATGTAGATTACTGCATGATAGACACTTTAATAAATGCACACAGTTCATTCATGTTGTCTAAACACACAACGATTAAGTTAACCTAACAAATTTAAGTGGATTGAGCATAAAACAATCAAGTTGTCCCCCCAAAAATCTCAAGAATCGTGTTGCTTCAACTCATTTTAAATAAGTAGTTAGAACAAGCAGCAAAATCTCTTTTTTTTTTTAAGTGTACATTGTAATTTGAGAATTTATGGTTATTGCAGTCATATTTAAAGTATATATTTTAATAAAAATAAACATTTCTAAATTGTTATAGCCTAGTGTTTCTCCAAAATTAATTCATTTTTTAATCTTCAAACCTCTTTTCTAGTTAGCGGACGCACCAGACTCTCGATTGGAGCAGAGAAAAAGACATCTACATCGATATCAATATCCCAAATCTGCTGGTAAATCTATCTGCGAAGCTCTAATTTTAATATCCAGCTATCATCCTCTCTGTACACCGATCCCCATTCACAGGTTTGTCTGAACTAAGGCAGTAACAGGAATCAATAATTCAATAGCACTGGCGTCCGAGTGCAGAGCTGGATTGCCACACAAGCCCTCTTTACACCACGCGATTTTAAAGCAGTATTAATTAATAGGCCAAAACATTGTGCTCTGTATCTAGACGGTAACCTGAGCGTGCGGGTCATTCGTGATAAGAGCTGACATTTGATATTTATTAAACTGTCAAGAAAACCGCTTCAGATCTCTATAAGCGGGGCTGAGCCACAGAAGAGCAATGGTGTTCATTTTACAGATAATAATACAATAATGATCGCGCAGTGATATAAATAATAATGATTGCTGTATGTCATTCATGTTTTTCTTCATGTTTTTACCACCATTTGATTGGCTTTTCAGAAGTTGCATGTGATTTTTGGTTCTTGTTTAAATTAATTATTTAAAATAAGCTGAATCAGCGCATTTCTTGAGTTTTTTTGGGAGGAACAACTTGGTTGTTTTATGTTCAATCCACTTAAATTTGCAAAAACTATTAAGTTGAATTAATCTATGTAGACCCCAGTATTAGGCTCTGTATATATGGCTTTGAATTGCCACTGTAGAATAAGTGTTAAATATATAATGGTCAGTGTTTCACATCTAGATCTGAGAGAGTTGATTTTAATAATATGTTTTAGTAATTTATTTTTTGCCAAGATGTTTTAATAACCACAATAACCTTAATTAATAATCACATTCATTCAGAATTAATCATTAATAACACATCAGAATAACGGGATGATTTTTTAACTATTACCATTAAAAATATGAGAAGTTAAATTGTGACACCGTCAGCTCCAGACCACTTTTAATAATAATAAAGTTAAAATAAAGTATTTGTTAGCGCTTAATTAAACTACATGCACCCATTTAGTGGAGCGAAAAATTAAATAACACGGACTTCGTATATGAGACGGATACTACAGTGTTTTTAACATTTATTTTATAAATCGAAAACACTGTGTTTAGCTGCAGCTCACGTTTCACAGTCATGGTAAAATCATAAATATCATAAAATGAGTGCCCGCAGTCGTTTTATAACCCCCTTATAAAACATGAACATTACATTTTTTTTTTTGAGATTCACATGGTTGTACACACTGGGAAAGAGATGAACAAGAACGAAAAGAAATAAGTAAAGAAAATCCAGGATGCCCTCACAATGCCTTGATGAAGCATTAAAGCCCCAAATAATATATATATATATATTTTTTTTTCCTGTTGGCATAAACATGGATATTTTACATGTGAATTTGATGTATACACCAAGAATGAAAGCCATGTGTGCTCATAATAAGAATTGGGCATGGATGCAATTGAAATTAGACACTCCACTGAATAAATTACCTGATATTTGGTTATATCCACAACACACTTAGTGATTATTAACAACAAGGGAAATGGTCGTCGTTTCATTTAATGCTCATTTATTTAGTTTCATAAACCAGAGAGCATAAACTTAAAGTGTGTGTCATCCGTGAGGACAGAACGGGGGGGTTTTAACACTGAAGTTTTCATGTTTTGGCAACAAAAGTGATTTCTGTAATATTTCACAAATATCCACAAAGAAACTTTGTTTCAAATAAACGAGGCCAGCCTCTTTATTTTCATTAATTACTAATAACGTGTTAAAGCAGAAATGTTCGCGTTGTCACACAACTGTCCCAGCTGCTTTATAGCATTATTTTCGGATTCAAACCTCTCGTCTTTTGCACAAAAAGGTTATGTTCGCTTGAAGTTCAGAGTTTTTTTAATTTTCTCGTATAGTTCAGCATCTTGCAGTTGTTTCCATCCTTGTAAAGATCCACAAAAAGTTTCTCCATTTCACAGTTTGTTTTTATAAATAGCCTCTCCCTCTTTCTCGCGTGTCCTTCATACGAAAACATAAAAGTTTGTTTGCTTTTTGTCTGTGGTTAACGTCGATAACGTTGCGTGCGATGCAATGTGACGTCACAGTCCCAGAGCCGCGGCGTGCTTTTTCGCCTTCAGTCTCAGATCCGCGATGCTGGAGTTTTTGTTGGTGGTTTTCGCGGCCGCGGCTGCCGCCACCACCGACGCCGCAGACGCGGATTCCGCGGCGAGCGTCGCCAGGGGCAAACCAAACGGCGGCGCGGGAAACATCATGTACGGCGCATGCGCAGCCAGGTGCGAGTGCAGGTGATGATGCGCGTGAGCCACGGCGCTGTCCAGCTGCAGCTGCGCCTGCACCTGAAAGGAGAAGGGCGGCACGTTGCAATGACTATCCTATGGACGCACGGGTGGGAAGAGAGGGGGAGAAACACATTAACTTAAGATAAACTAATGCAGTGCTGCTACTGGGCACTGGATCAATTGCATTTATCATCCTAAAAGGCATCTGCACACCTGTATTTCGGTGCAACTAGATATGGTCCCCTAAATGCTTCAAATCAATACAGCAAATTTAGAATCGTTATAGATTAACTCTCATAAAAACATATATATATATATATATATATATATATATATATATATATATATATATATATATATATATATATATATATATATATATATATATATATATATCTTATTTTTATGGATTTTTTTCTGTTTTAGGGAGAATGCAATAGCTAGCAATAACAATGAAAGAGAGAGAGAGAGGTGAGAGAGAGAGAGAGAGAGAGAGAGAGAGAGAGAGAGAGAGAGAGAGAGAGAGATTTTAATTTTATACAGAAACAATGGAAACAAGCTTCTGTAGATCAAAATAAAGTTACAAAATGTAACAGGAATGACACACACACACAGAGAGAGGGAGGGTGAGTGTGTGTGTGTGTGTAAAATACAAATCTACAGTTAAATGTACAGTTTTTTTCTGATTTTATTATTATAATTTTACTGCTCCTATCTACTGTTTACTGTTTTTATATACTGTATATGTTCCTTTTAATGTAAACATTATGAATGCTTATAAATGTTACATTTGTCATGCCAATAAAGCAATTATTTAATTTAATTACATTTAATTGAGAGAGAGAGAGAGAGAGAGAGAGAGAGAGAGAGAGAGAGAGAGAGAGAGAGAGAGAGAGAGATTTGAGTGTGCAGTACCACCATAAAGGATGCATAAAATTGTACAGGTCTGTAGGACGCTTCTGCATGGGCTATAGTCAAAATAACTTGCCTGCTGAAAGGGCATGCGCAGAGCTCCCACGTTGACATATGGAGCCACGCGACATGCTTCAAACTGGCTCGCCGCTCCGATGAGAACCCCTGAAAAACAGTGACATTATGTTTACTTTACACGCCATACATATAAAAAAGGGACGGATAACATTTCATATTTCATTTAATTAAAAATATGTATTTAAAGAATGCTATTTTCATTCCATATGTGTTAATTCTTTCCACACAAATCTGACAAACTAATAACAAAAACAATATACAACCTAATTGATTGACTAATTTGTCTAATTGCATAAATAAAAATAAACAATAAATCTAATAGCAGGTGTTCATGCATGTATCAGCTACTTGTGAAATACACAACAAAATTATACAAAGCATCCGGATGCATTAGAGATTTCTTGAAATATGTAATTTAGTATATATAATAATGTATAATTTGTTTATTAACGCACCTTTATGCAACTGATTTTCCTGCTTTCTGCATTTAGCCCTTCGGTTCTGAAACCAAACCTGAAAGCAGAAGACATTGATTGACAGCTGTCGGTGAGGGCACGTGTAAAATCCCCCCAAAATGACAACAATCTCAGTAAAACCATGTACCCCTGGGGACTCTAAAATATTCATAAAGCTCAACCGCAGATTATAATTATTATATATCTTTACAACGCGCGGAAAATTGACGCAAAATGCGGCAAATTAACCACGAAGCAAAGAGATTTGTTAAAATGTTAAACAAACGGGGAAGAATCAAAAGCTGGACGTGCTGCATCTGAAATAGTGTCATAATATATCGTCTTTCTCCAGTGGTTTAATCTATCCAGGGATTAGAGTTCCAGAACAAGCAAACTGATCCTCTGACAGCAAACACCCGGCATGGGACTATATGTCTGGACTTCAAGAGCGAGCTAAAATTGAGACATTAATTGCCAATATCCGAAAGAAAGTCTGTTACATTTTTTTTATTTGACCATACAGCCTGCGTAACAGACATCGGAGATTTGTGATTGTGTGTCAGTTTTGAATTGCGCAAAGTTCCACAACACTTTTTTATTAATTATAATTTAGCCCATAACAACAGATGAAATCGACCCAGTATTTGCAATTCTGCTGTAAATGGAATTGTAAACACGATATGATGATAAGAGATGTGTCATTATTACTAAAATGGCAGCGGAGTCTTTGAGCCAGTGGTGTGGGCTTTGGTTGTGAATAGTGAATATGAAAAGAGCATCAGATCTTTATTTTGGTATAAAAATTAAAGATAATTTATGTAAATCCGCGGGCCTAGCTTGGGACAATGCCCTTTGGTAAGATCCCAAAGAGAGACGATGGTTTAACTTTTTCCAGGGAGGTCTTTTGAGCACATTTTTAAAAGGACCAATGTATTCAAAGAGTGAATTTTATATCCCCTCCCAAGGAATGAATAGATAAAAGAGAATGAAATAAGATATTGTTTTTTTTTTCCTCTCTCTCTTTCTGATCAATCACACCAGAGCCAATGTCTATGTTGAATGTCATTATTCGGCTCAGTCGCTCGTCTCTTGTTACACATATATTGAGCCTTATTATGTTTCTGTGCAGATGGTCTTCCCCATCCTAAAAAGCACACTACAGATGTTGCCTGCAGGGCCAATGCGCACAAATCAGGGAATAATTTCTGTTCGCTGTTTTGTTCATTAAAGCTCCGCGGAGTTGATTTAAGCGGCTTAATATCACTTTTATTTTCGGCAATTTCATCCCACTATTCAGCACACACACACACTGATAGACTTGAGATCTAATTTTATTTAGCATGCCGAGGTAAGTTATATAAATACAGCAGAATTCACGTTATACGCTGAAAACTTTTAGCAGTGCTGTAAAAAATACCACACAATCGATTTGTCTTGGGACAACATGAAGTAATTAAGTTAGTTTATTACTTTTAACAAATTTAAGATTGGAGTAAACATAAAACAATTAAGTTGTCCCCCAAAATACCCTTTGTTTTAGCTCATTTAAACAAGTAGTTTGAACAAACGTCGTTATTTGACAAGAAGAACAATACTGCAACAAGCAATACCTTAAAAACGCAATGTATATATAGGTGAAACGTGAAACGTATCGACCTTATTTTGCATTTACATTTGATCTATTATTAATCAGTAATAATTTTTCTATACTCAGCATTACAATGGCAATTAACTGTCATTAATATTTTAAGCGCTGTGAGGTAAAACGAATGATACGCGTTTATTTTGCACTTATTACATTCTAAACAATGACATTAATTGCATATATATATATATATATCTTAATGTGAATATGTATATATATAATAAAAAATTGCACTTAAGATGCAATTGTACGTCCCATGTTTACTTATCGAAATTGTTTCGAATTTGGCGAAGGAAAGCATAAAGGCTATACTGCATGCATTTGAAGGCAGACAACAACATAAGGAGGGCCTGACCTGCACCCTGGCCTCCGACAGCCCGAGTCTCTGGCTCAGCTCCTCTCTCATGAAGGCGTCCGGATAGTGCGTTTCATCGAACAGTCTCTCCAGCTCATTGAGCTGCTCAAGGGTAAAGTTAGTCCGACTCCTTCTCTGCTTGATTTTAGTCTGTGTCTCATCCTCCAGCGGCTTACAATCCTCTTTGCGTTCTTTCATATCTGTATTACCTGAAAGCAGAGCAGAAAATGAGAAATGAACGCCTCGTCCGGTGATGTGAAATGAGGGCAGTAAGAGCCCACTGATGTCGGTCACGGATGTTTTGTCCTACACAGAGCTCTTTAATTATTTACGCACTATACATATGCATGGAGCTTCTCTCTGTATCGGATGCTTATGACAGGAATGTCATCTTATTGCACGTTAAATTAACCTGGCAAAACGGGTGAGTGTATAACGAAAATGAAATCAATACAAGACAGTAATTAGCGAAGCTAAATGAAAATTCATACAGTCAAAATAATACATCGATCTATATCAGAACAGTAATGTCCAGTAGATAATAAATGTACACTCACTATTAGTAGTAGTTTAAAAACTGCTTATAGAACAGAAAAGGTTCGTAGAATTAAAATTATATTTAATTCTAATTATTATTATTATTATTATCATCATTGTTGCGTCTAATATTAGTAGCTGGCTGCTGTATGTTCTCGTGGTATTAAGACTTTAAAATAATTCAAATAAATGATGTGTAGAATATTCAGCGCGTCTCATATACATAAAAGCTGATTCATCATTACTTCACAAGAGATGATTTATAACACACAGGCAGATTCTTTCGTTGTTTTCTACAGTTTCTTTCTGTTTAGCATGCGTTAACACTTTCTTATGGATGGCCTAGCCTGCATATTTTCTTTCATAAATGTATTCCTCTCTCTTGTTGTTCTTTTAAATGCGTCTTAATATCTGAACAAATAGGCCTAAATACAACATTACAAATAGGCCTATGCAACTGCTGTCTAATAAACAGAGCTATCGGTTTTATCACTTTTGAACTTTTAATAGTTATTGTTTTTAGGCTTTTCATTCATAAATGGACAGCGATGACTGGAGAATAATCATACAACTATTATCTTGTTTCGTATAGCATGAACAAATATATTATAACTTCAAACTAAAAATGCATACGGAGTAGTATGTATGTATAGTATAATATATGTAAAGCAAATAAGTTTAACTGTAAATAGGCCTATATGGAAAATAAAAAGCATGCAAACGTGATTTAAGTTTTTCTACAAATATCCTGCGAGATAAAAATGTTGTAATAACGCAGAAAATGCTCACCGTCTGTAAGTTTGGGACTGCTCGAGTCTCTGCTTCTCTCTGACGCGAGCATGTCCGCTTCTCTGACCGGCGATGAGCGCACTCCGCTCCGCGTGATGCTGCTGATTTCCTCGCGGTTTGGATCCGCCGACAGACTCTCCCGGTTCCTCGCCGAACCGGTTTCCAACACCTCCCGGTACGTGATCACTTCCTTCTTCTCCTTCACTTTCTGATCAAAAGATTTAGAGACAAACGCTGTAAGTTCTTCCATCACTGCACCCAAGAAGAACGAAGAAAAAAAAGCCCCACACAATCTTCCTTTTTAGATCCTTAGCAGACTACCATAAGAACGGGAACAGTGCTCTCTCTCTCTCTCTCTTTCTATCGGCCTAAATGCAAGATGATGGTGTGATGATGAGATCTTTGACAATTCCTCTTGTTGCGGAGAGTGTATACAGACTTGCTGCCGATTCACTATTGAAGTCACACTATTTATACTTAGCGAAGCGTCTGCCCCTTGATCCGCGCGCATTACCTTCCCTCACCACGAGCCCCCTTCCCATAGAGGCGGGATGGGGTGGAGGGTGGAGGGGGGGGATATTATCTGTCCTTCAGATCCACATCACCTCTTGCATGGATGCTATTGGCCAAGATTGACAAGAGGAGCAAATTAATGTCATTACGCGTAGACTGGTTAGAGTTTGGAAACACCGTGCATGATGATGATGATGGAGCTCTGCTGGGGTGAGGCCAAAACTACTGACACCATGGACATCTTATTCTGCAACTCTTTGATCCGAGTTGGAAAACGAGACTTTATATAGATAACGAGATGTTATCTGCAGTGCAGTTTGTGATCATAAAGTAACAACATCATTAAGAGTTTCATTTTGACGGCAAAAAATCTCGTGCAGAAGAGAAATATGTTCATTTTCATTGAAGGCAGCTTGTCTTTTTTTTACATGTATTGCGAGCTATACTGTAACTATTCAGCATTCCCAAACTGTTACATTAGGCTGTAAGAGATTGACTATTTTATTTTTAGCGATGCGATTTGTAAAACACGGAGATGTTGAATTGAAATCATCTAAGAGGATTTAAAGCATAAAGAACATTTGCACATTTATCTATTAGATCTTATAGAGCTTATGATACAGTTGGCTATTAATATATACAGGAATCGAGCTGAATAAATCGTGCTGCTTTTGTTCATTTTGTTGAAAATGTCTCAATGTTTATTCACGTGTTTTTACTTTTATTTACATTTTAGATAGTTTGGGAGTATTTTTATTATTATCTAAATGTCCTTAAGAAGATAGACTATGCGATTATCATTGGTAATTAATTACGCAAATTTAAAGCTGTTGCAGAATATGGTTAATTAGCCGAACAAAACAAAACAAAAAAAAAAAAAATCAGTGCGTGAAAGGTATTTCTAATATTACAGAATAGGCTATAGGCGGTAAAGTAAACGAATAGGCTAAGATTTAGACTAGCCTAAATTACAGAACACACCACATCATCAGCTCGACGACAATAATTACCTCACAATTTAATAGACCTATCATGCATGTTACTTTTATTTCATATGTTAGCTAGTCATATTATAAAAGGGCATCCGCTGCGTAAAACACACGCTAGATCAGTTGGCGGTTCATTCCGCTGTGGCGACCCCTGATTAATAAAGGGACTAAGCCGAAAAGAAAATGAATAAATGAATGAATGTTAGCTAGTCATTTTATTTAAATAGGCTTACATATCCGCACATGTGATGGCAATAAGTTGATTTATTTTATGTTGACCTAATGATGATTAATAAGCTAATAATAATAATAATAATAGGCTAATAATAATAAAAGGCTAATAATAATAATATTAATAATAATACTTAATAATAATAATAATAAGGTATTTTAAAACGTTCACATTTAAGATGTCAAATCCGAAGGTTGTTGCACAAATATATGCTTATAACAGTGTTGTTTGGAAGCAGTTGTGCATTCATTAAAGGAGATGGCTTGAGCTAACAAATAACCAGCAGTTATCTACGCATCTTTTAATAGTGTTAACGTCTAGTGTTGCTTTAAAACACGTTTCAATTTTAATAATATCCTTTTAAAAGTCTGATGAAGCCTCTTTTCCACCTTAAAGACGAATTATTTTAACATTCGCTTTCTAAATCAGTCTGTTGCAACTCTTTTAATCTCAATAAAATGCGACACATCAACCCTGCTCATAATATAAGTAGATCAACAGTTTTAAAGCTGATGTCAATATTTATGGTCTTTCTCCCCCTCAGTTTCAATAAGTCCGCGATCTCTCAACAAACCTCAAACGCGTCAATCAACAAGGCATCAGAAAAGATCCCGCGACCGTGTCTTATATGACGACCTTGTCGTTAAGAAACGCGTGAACCGGAAAATAAGTATTTCACGCTTATCTTTCGGTATCCTGAGAAGCTGAAAGCGCCTGACGATCATGTTTGATTTGTAATGCCTGCTGGCTTCTCATCCATCGATGATTTCAAACTCGGCTAACTCAGTCTGTTCATCGGCTCATGGCGCTGCTCTATGAGTTGCTGTTGTGATACAAAAGGACTGTGTATCATTTTATAGGTAAGATTGCGACTGTAGATGTACAAATTAGTTGTTTTAACGTTACATATAAACGTTAAAAGATAGCAGACGTGCTATTTAAGTGTGTTAGAAATATGTAACGTTGGAAGAAAGACTTCATTCGGCATTTGAAATGGAAAGGGACGCGATTTTCATATTATACACAGTATTGTTTATGTTCGTGAAATAAGGCAGGCTAATTGATTGAAGTAACGTTGGATTTACATTCGCACATTCGTTCAGTGACAACTTGTGACATGCACATTGTTTACCTTAATATTCAATAGAGGTAAAGTTGGTTTTATATCCGGATATTCAGACATTCTCCTTAATAATATAATTTCAGAAAAGTATTCTTTGCAAATTCAAAATAGGGAAACCATATAAGCAGCCAATGACTATCAAAGTACAACATTGTTTACAGTCAATTAGATAGTGTTAATGTTGTTTTGAAGTCATACTTGCATGTTAATTCCGATGGAATATTCAAAGTAACATGGTAAACATTACATAGACTTCTAAATGAACGAATGTGCGAATATAAAACCAACTTTACTTCTATTAATATTCATACTGAAATCACGTGTAAGTATGAGTTCAAATATAGAGGTAAAGTTGGTTTATATTCGCACATTCGTTCATTTAGATGTCTATATATTGTTTACCATGTTACTTTGAATATTTGATCGGAATTAGCATGCAAGTATGACTTCAAAACAACATTAGCACTATCTAATTGACTGTAAACAGTGTTGTACTTTGATAGTCTTTGGCTGCTTATATGATTTCCCTATTTAGAATTTGCAAATAATACTTTTATGAAATTATATTATTAAGGAGAATGTCTAAATATCCGAAAATAAAACCAACTTTACCTCTATACTTCAAAGGAACATTAGCACTGTTTAACTGACTGTGAACAATGCTGTACTTTGATAGTCATTGGCTGCTAATGTGATTTCACTATTTAAAATTTGCAAATAACACTTTTCAGATATTATATTATTAAAGAGAAAGTCAGAATGTGCGAATATAAAGCCAACTTTACCTCAATTATACCATGGTACTTTAAATATTAGGTCTGAAATCACATGTAAGTATCAATACAACATTAGCACTAATGTTATTTAATTGACTGTAAACAATGTGCTTTGATAGTCATTGGCTGCTAAAATGATTTCACTATTTAGAGTTAGCAAATTACACTTTTTCTGAAATGATGTTATTAAGGAGGAGGTCAATGTATGAATGTCAAACCAACTTTACCTCAGTGTTTAATTGTCAGTTGTTTGGGTTGCTTTAAATGCTGCAATAAGTGCCTTGTTTCACGTAGTTTTAATATTTGGGAATTGTAATCAGATGTACTGTAGCCAGTGTTGGGGAAAGTTACTTTAGAAAGTAATGCATTACAATATTGAGTTACTCCCTAAAAAGTAACTAATTGCATTACTTAGTTACTTTTTATAGTAAGTAATGCGTTAATACTTTTGAGTTACTTCTTATTAACTGGCTGAGGCTTGATCTCTTTCAGAACTTGTTTGTTTGTTTCTTTCTTTTTTTAATAGAGGAGCTCTCCAACAACACTATAACCTGCACCTACATTTACCTTCAAAAACACATGTAAAATATATTTTAGGATAATGTTATTTGAGATATAACTGACCCCAGAGCTGTACATGCCGTATATACAGATTATTAAAAGTTTTAAAAAGTAACTCAAATATTATTGCTTGTTTTTTAAAAGTGATGCGTTACTTTACTTGTTACTTAGATATGTAATTGAGATAAAGTTTGTTTTAAATTCGCACATTCATTCAGAGACAACTTCTGACATGCTTTCTTTATTTTTTTTACCATGGCACTTTAAATATTTGATCTGAAATCACATGTAAGTATGACTTCAAAACAACATTAGCGCTGTTTAACTGACTCTGAGCAATGTTGTACTTTGATAGTCATTGGCTGCTAATGTGATTTCACTATTTAAAATTTGCAAATAACACTTTTCAGATATTATATTATTAAAGAGAAAGTCAGAATGTGCGAATATAAAACCAACTTTACCTCAATTTTACCATGGTACTTTAAATATTAGGTCTGAAATCACATGTAAGTATCAATACAACATTAGCACTAATGTTATTTAATTGACTGTAAACAATGTTGTGCTTTGATAGTCATTGGCTGCTAATATGATTTCACTATTTAGAGTTAGCAAATTACACTTTTTCTGAAATGATATTATTAAGGAGGAAGTCAATGTATGAATGTCAAACCAACTTTACCTCAGTGTTTAATTGTCAGTTGTTTAAATGCTGCAATAAGTGCCTCGTTTCACATAGTTTTAATATTTGGGAATTGTAATCAGATGTACTGTAGCCAGTGTTGGGGAAAGTTACTTTAGAAAGTAATGCATTACAATATTGAGTCACTCCCTAAAAAGTAACTAATTGTGTTACTTAGTTACTTTTTATAGTAAGTAATGCGTTAATACTTTTGAGTTACTTTTTATTACCTGGCTTTGGATTGATCTCTTTCAGAACTTGTTTGTTTCTTTCTTTTTTTAATAGAGGAGCTCTGCAACAACACTCTATAACCCGCACCTACATTTACCTTCAAAAACACATAAAAATATATATTTTAGGATAATGTTATTTGAGATATAACTGACCCCAGAGCTGTACATGCCGTATATACAGATTATTGAAAGTTTAAAGCAATGCATTTGCTACTTATGTACTATTTGTCTTAAGGTAAATCACTGTCCATTGAGACTATGATCTGCTTTTCCTCTCCTTTGATGGGCTCAAAATAATAAACACATTCTCTCATTGACTGCATGATTAATTTTGACTACTTTAATTTTAACTCAGCAGTTTTTAAAAAGCTAATTAACTAAATTAAAAAGTAACTCATGTTACATTTTCAAAATAGTAACTCAAATATTATTGCTTGTTTTTTAAAAGTGATGCATTACTTTGCTCGTTACTTAGATATGTAGTTGAGGTAAAGTTGGTTTTATATTCCCACATTCGTTCAGAGACAACTTCTGACATGCTCACTTTATTTTTTACCATGGTACTTTGAATATTTAGTCTGAAATCGCATGTAAATATGACTGTAAAACAACATTAGCACTATTTAACTGACTGTGAACAATGTTGTACTTTAATAGTCGTTGGCTGCTAATGTGATTTCACTGTCTAGAATTGGCAAATAATATATTTCTGAAATGATATTATTAAAGAGAAAGTCAGAATGTGCGAATATAAAACCAACTTTACCTCAGTGTTTCATTGTCAGTTGTTTGGGTTGCTTTAAATGCTGCAATAAGTGCCTTGTGTCGCGTAGTTTTAATATTTGGGAATTGTAACCAGATGTAGAAAGTAATTTGATGTTTTTGAAAGTAATGCATTACAATATTGAGTTAAGTTACTCCCTAAAAAAGTAACTAATTGCGCTACTTAGTTACTTTTTATAGTAAGTAATGCATTGCAATACTTTTGAGTTACTTTTTATTATCTGGCTGAGGCTTGATCTCTTTTAAAACTTGCTTTTTTCTTTCTTTTTTTAATAGAGGAGCTCTGCAATTAACAACACTCTATAACTTACACCTACATTTACCCTTAAAACACATATTAAAAATATATATTTTAGGATAATGTTATTTGAGATATAACTGACCCCAGAGCTGTACATGCCGTATATACAGATGATTGAAAGTTTAAAGCAATGCATTTGCTACTTATGTACTATTTGTCTTAAGGTAAATCACTGTCCATTGAGACTATGATCTGCTTTTCCTTTTCTTCGATGCATTCAAAATAATAAACACATTCTTTCATTGACTGCGTGATTCATTTTGACTACTTTAATTTTAATTCAGCAGTTTTTAAAAAGCTAATTAACTAAATTAAAACGTAACTCATGTTACATTTTCAAAATAGTAACTCAAATACCATTGCTTATTTTTTTAAAGTAATGCGTTGCTTGGATATCTAGTTGAGGTAAAGTTGGTTTTACATTCGCACATTCGTTCAGAGACACCTTCTGTCATCCTACTTTTATTGTTTACAATACTTTGAATATTCAGTCTGAAATGACGAGTAAGTATGACTTCAAAACAACATTAACACCAACAAATTTACTGTTAATATTTGATTTAATGTTGTACTTTAATAGTCATTGGTTTCTAATATGATTTCACTGTTTAAAATTAGTAAAGAATATACATTTCTGAAATTATATTATTAAGGAGAAAGTCAGAATGTATAAATATAAAACCAACTTTACCTCAATGTTTAATTCTCAGTTGTTTGGGTAGCTTTAAATTATTGCTGCACGGTATAGAAAAAATCTGACGTTGCAATATTTTGTTTTTCTGCGATTATATATTGCGCTAAGAAAGAATACAGTTTTACCACATAGGTTGAATAGCTTTATTTGGGTGAAAAATCATTAATTTAAATAGATTGGGTTGATTTTGTTAGGGTGTGAAACTGTGAATTCATTCATTCATTTTCTTTTCGGCTTAGTCCCTTTATTAATCTGGGGTCACCATAGCGGAATGAACCGCCAACTTATCCAGCACATGTTTTACGCAGCGGATGCCCTTCCAGCTGCAACCCATCACTGGGAAACACCCATAAACATTCATTCAGGGTGTGAATTGTGTATTAAACAAATTAACTAATTGCACGCAAGAATAATTACAATAGAGCAAAGAAACAAGCAAAATAAACATTGCTTTATGCTTTTCCCAGAGAGTCAAACAATATTCAGCTACAGAAATTTAATAATGAAGTGTAAAATAATCATTGTATTAATAATTCAGTAAATGTAATCTTCATTAAAGTTACAAATGGTGCACGTTATTGTTCCTGAATGCTTTTAACATTCTTGAAAAGCTTTTGTAACATATACAAACGATAAAGTTTCACTATGTTATGATTATACTTTTTAATGACAATCTCACGTATAGTGCATCCGGAAAGTATTGATGATTCACATTTTTTTTATGTTACAGCCTTATTCCAAAATGGATTAAATTCATTTATTTCCTCAAAATTCTACGCACAATACCCCATAATGACAATGAGAAAAAATAATTTATTAAAAATAAAAAACCTGAAAAATCACGTCACATCACGGAATGTACTTGAATGTTTTATAAACTTTATGGTTTTGTATGTTATTATTATATATGGTTTCAACATGTATTGTACAGCAATAAAAGTAGGAAAAAGTAATTATTTTCAGTCATGTACAGTTGAGTCAAAATTATTCACTGATTCAGGAATTTTTCACAGTATTTCCTATAATGTTTTTTCTTCTGGAAAAAGTCTTATTGGTTTTATTTCGGCTAGAATAAAAGCAGTTTTTAATTTTTAAAACCCATTTTAAGGTCAATGTTATTATCCCCCTTAAGCAATATTTGTTTCGATTGTCTACTGAACAAACCATCGTCATATAATGATTTAACTGATTACTCTAACTTGCCTAATTAACCTAATTAAGCCTTTAAATTGAACTTTAAGCTGACATATCTTGTAAAATATTATGACAAAGATTAAAGAAATCAGTTATTAGAAATGAGTTATTAAAACTGCTTCTGTTTAGAAATGTGCTGACAAAAATCTTCTCTGTGTTAAACAGAAATTGGGGAAAAATACATAAAATAATTGATATTTACCAGGAGGGCTAATAATTCTGACTTTCACTGTACACGATGAGCTACTGAACTGCAGTCTCAAAAAAATCTTATCTCTCAGATACACGTTTGTCCTGCACTTATTGACTTTAATCTCCAAATCTATCCGTTTGACCCAGCGAGCAATGGGTCGTCACTCGTCAGACAGCGAGGACACCAACCGGAGCAGGAGGAAGAGGAGACAGAGACAGCGCTCTTCCTCATCCAGCTCTGAAAGCAGAGTGACCAGCCGCAGCAAACACTCCAAAAGACGAACACGCTCCCGATCCAGAGACCGAAACAGAACCACAGACAGAAGGTAGACCATGTACACTGTAAAAAAAAAAAATAAAATAAAAATATATATATATATATATATACAGGGCTTAACATTAACTTTTTTGATCACCAGCCACTGTGGCTAGTAGTTTTCCAACATTACTAGCCACTCGCCATTTTCACTAGCCACAATTGTGTTGTTGGGAAAATATATTTTATACACATAAATATGACTTTGACATGCTAAAATTACTTGATTTAGATTTTGCGTTTTCTCCACATGCCTCATTCATTTCACTTTTTGTGTGTCGTGTATGAGCTTGCTAAATGTTCATGAGCAAATGGGTCATCATGGTTTCATAGTATTACAATTAGTTTTTATTTCACATCATTTTCAGAGCTCAAAATGAAGGATTTACCAAATTTATCTCTGACCACACCAAACATAAACAATAATTAATTCTTAGCCACAAATTTTAAATGTGTCAAAACAAGCAAAATATAGCTGTTTACTATACTTTTATTTAACAAAACATGTGCACAGTAATCTGTCACGGCTAAAGGTCCCAGATCACCAGTTAACTACACATAAATGGGGAGTAATCTCCCATTAAAGCAATGTTATTGTAAAAAATGATAATTAAACCACATTAACGCAAAAGAAAGCAGGTAATAAACATACCGTGTGATAATGAAAGGATGATCACACACACGATTAACGTTAGACCCATAAAAAATCTGTTCAAAGAATGGTCAAAGCGAAAGCAACCGGTGCTGCTTACAAGAAGACAAATCTGGAGCTCTTGAAAGCAGCAATACTGTGGGTGCATGTTCGTCACTTTTTGTCTAGTCTATTTGAAAGGGAACCGAACACATCAGCTGTGTTTCTTCTAGACACAGTTGCTTCACGCAAGGAAACGGGAGCGCGCATCTCCTCAGCTGTTAGCGCGAGGGATTATCCTCTCATTCGGTATTCATCTGCTTTTTTTTTATTGCTCACGCGAACACAATTATTTTTGTCAGTCGTGTTGCTTCTCAATTCTAAGATCGCCTTTGCATGCATATTGCACCATCCTTATTGTCGAACCCTGCTTTTATGAATTATTATCCGGGAAAATTATTTTCAACCAGCCAAAGTGGCTAGTGGGAGTGACTGTCTTACCCGCCACCACTGAAATCTACCCGCATTTGGCGGGTTGGCGGGTGTTAATGTAAAGCCCTGTATGTATGTATATATATCTGTTAATTAACAGGTTCCGTATTTTGTGATTGACAAGTGTTTTCTGTTTGTTTACGGTTGTGAATTACATTATGGGAGTTTTAGCTCTGCTTTATTGACTTTTAATGATGAAAATTCAACTTTACAGTTTAGCAAAGTGAATTTTATTGACATTCTAGTAATTTGAGATAATATACTGTATAAGAAATATAACATATAGAGAGACAAGTCTGTAAAATAACAGAAAATGTGCTGGCAGTTTATTACAAGGTTTTTTACAACACCACCCCATCAACCCAGATGTATTAATTGTATTTTTTAAAATCACTCTTGATAAAAACAGTCTGCAGAAACACTTTGATTGACATTCTCCCTTTGTACATGTCATCAGAGGGTGCAAGCCCCGCCCACTAGTGACCATCTCTCCCTCATTTTGAAGTTAGTCTTGTTTTGTTGTTGTTTTGTGCTGATGCACAGGCATCTGCAGCTCCGCCCTCTTTTGAAAAGAGCACAATCTCATTTGAATTTAAAGTGACAGTCACCAAAACGGCACAATTAGGATCAAAGCCTAAAAGAGTCCGTTTGAAAGAGTTATAAAACATTATTTGAGTGCTGTTTTGAGCTGAAGCATACACACTCTAGGGATGTCAGAGACTTATTTTACATCTTGTTAAAAGGGGCACAATAGGTCTCTTTTAAAATGCTTATGTCTCCTAGATGATGCCTACAATTAAAAGCAATAGATATAGAGGTTTTTTTTATTCCCGCTGATATTTTGGTATGTTGTGTGTGTTGTTAGTAGTTATGACTGTCTGTGTGATGTTTATAGATTCTATGCTTAACCAATAAATGCACATTGTGCTTATGAAAATAAACTTAAACTTTTTTCTCACCTGCCCCCTCCATGTGCCTGGAAAAACAGATTCTTCTACCCTGCAAAAACAAATATTTTAATAAAATTTCTTAAATTACGTCAAAATTTTTTTTTTTTTTCAGAAATATGTTACAATTTTTTAATTAACAAAAGCAAAATAATACCCCATTGGAAGATCAGTTTGCTTGAGTTAATTAAAAACTCACTTAATTTTGACATATGAAAACACAATAATTAAATTTATATACATATACACTCACCGGCCACTTTATTAGGTACACTTTACTAGTACCAGGTTGGACCCCCTTTTGCCTTCAGAACTGTCTTAATCCTTCGTGGCAGAGATTCAACAAGGCACTGGAAATATTCCTTAGAGATTTTGTTCCATATTGACATGATAGCATCAAGCAGTTGCTGCAGATTTGTCGGCTGCACATCCATGATGCCAATCTCCCCTTCCGTCACATCCCAAAGGTGCTCTATTGGATTGAGACTGGTGACTGTGGAGGCCATTTGAGTACAGTGAACTCATTGTCATGTTCCAGAAACCAGTCTGAGATGATTCACGCTTTATGACATGGCGCGTTATCCTGCTGGAAGTAGCCATCAGAAGATGGGTACACTGTGGTCATAAAGGGATGGACATGGTCAGCAACAATACTCAGGTAGGCTGTGGCGTTGACACGATGCTCAATTGGCACTGATGGGCCCATAGTGTGCCAAGATAATATCCCCCACACCATTACACCACCACCACCAGCCTGAACCGCTGATACAAGGCAGGATGGATCCATGCTTTCATGTTGTTGACACCAAATTCTGACCCGACCATCCGAATGTGGCAGCAGAAATGGAGACTCATCAGACCAGGCAACGTTTCTCCAATCTTCTATTGACCAGTTTTGGTGAGCCTGTGTGAATTGTAGCATCAGTTTCCTGTTCTTAGCTTGCAGGAGTGGCACCCGATGTGGTCTTCTGCTGCTGTAGCCCATCTACCTCAAGGTTGGACGTGTTGTGCATTCAGAGATGCTCTTCTGCAGACCTTTCTATCTGCTGGAACCAGTCTGGCCATTCTCCTCTGACCACTGGCATCAACAAGGCATTTGCGCCCACAGAACTGCCGCTCACTGGATATTTTCCCTTTTTCAGACCATTCTCTGTAAACCCTAGAGATATTTGTGCGTGAAAATCCCTTTAGATCAGCAGTTTCTGAAATACTCAGACCAGCCCGTCTGGCACCAACAACCATGCCACGTTCAAAGTCACTTAAATCACCTTTCTTCCCCATTCTGATGCTCGGTTTGAACTGCAGCAGATCGTTTTGACCATGTCTACATGCCTAAATGCAGTGAGTTGCTTCTATGTGATTGGCTGATTAGAAATTTGTGTCAACAAGCAGTTGGACAGGTGTACCTAATAAAGGGGCCGGTGAGTGTGTATACATATATATATATATATATATATATATATATATATATATATATATATATATATATATATATATATATATAGTAGGTATATGTGTGTGTGATGACAAGTACTTGAAGTTAATTATCAGTTTTAATTAACATTTATTTATTTATTTATTTATTAACCATAATTTACAACACTAAACCAGACAATATATCACTTCAAACTATTAAAAATGTTCATAAAAGTCAGTTTTTCAAACTTTTGACCATCAAATGTTGTTGCAGGACAGATCAAGGTCCTATAATGCTATTCAAAAGCATAAGTAAATGAGAGGGCAAAAAGCATGAATCACAAAATACAGAAAACTGTTAATTTACTAATGTTTTTTTTACTGTGGTAAGAATACGCTTCAGGAAAAACATGTCAAGGACACGAGACTGCTTGCTAATTAGTACATTACAACTCCTCACTCCAGTAGATATAATGTAAAAGAAAGCTGTTTAAGGACCTCCATCAATCATCACGTTACAGAAGTTGTCGAGTGAAGTCATTTAGTTATTTGAACCCAACACTATCGTTCCACTATCTTGAATACTATTTTTAGTGTCCCGAATAGACATTGTGTGCAGTTTCTTGAACTCAGACATTGCTTTATGCAGTCACTTGCACTGTCTGCCCCGACTTCAATTATTCATGATGCTTTGCCATAATATGTGATGGGAAATAGTTACTCTTGCAGAAGGAAGGATGTGGAGGTCAAGTTGACTGGCGCTGATCAGTCATTGTCACACATTAGTTGTTTTTAAGTGGCTTCACCTGTAGGTAATTATGTAGGTGTTTGATGCTCTCATTACGCTTTCGTAAATAGTCTGAACACTTACACTCACACGTGTTTGCAAAATATTGTTTAAACATTTCTTTTAAAGGGATATAGTTCACCCAACAATGAAAGATTCCTGTTCATCCGGCAGGTCATCCAAGATGTGGGTGACTTTTTTTCTTCAGCTGAAAATTAAAGAGGATTTTGAGCCGAATGTGGTTGGTTATTCATATAATGGCAGTAAATGGTGACAGGTTTTTTAGATTAAACATAATCCCATACAGACGTCTGTCTGTCTGTGTGTCTATATTTATTTATGAATTTAATTATATATTTATTTATCTGTCTACCTTTATATTTTGGTTTATTTATATTTATATGTTTATGTATTTATTTAGCTATTTATTTATTTATTTATTTATTTTATCAATGTTTTTTTATATCTAATGTTTTATATGTTTATTTATCTATATTTATTTATGTATTTCATTATATATTTATCATATATTTATGTGTGTATTTATTCATTTGTTTATTTATCTACTTATCTATATATTTATTTATCTATATTTATTTATATATTAACATATTTAGTATTTATTTATATATTTATTTATTTATATTTATGTATTTAATTATATATTTATATATTTTTATTTTTATGTATTTACTTATTAATATATTTAAGTATTTATTTTTGTATTTATTGATTTATATATTAATTAATTTATCTAGATTTATTTATGTATTTAATTACATATATATTTATGTATGCATTTATTTATTTATTTATCTATGTATTTATTTATCTATCAATCTATTTGTTTATATTTATTTATTTATTTATTTACTTATTTATTTATCGTTATCTGTCTATCTCTCCATCCATCCATTTCTCCATCCATTTCTCCATCCATCCATCCATCCATCCATCCATCCATCCATCCATCCATCCATCCATCCATCCATCCATCCATCCATCCATCCATCCATCCATCCATCCATCCATCCATCCATCCATCCATCCATGAGATCTAGCAGAAAAAGAGCGTTCTGTGACTAAACCCATGTGGACTGCATTTTGCCCTGTAAAGCAGCACAAATATTAACTATGACCTCTAATACCGCCACAGTGGTGGAGAGAGACAATCTGCGGCCTGAGCTGCTCACAGTAAAGCTTTAGAGGGATGCAGTTGGATGCAGAAATGCATAATAAATTTAATTACGTTTTTTTTAGATCAACATTTTATTTATTCATGACGTGGGGAATGGGCTTACACTTTTCATTTAGCTTTCAGAGTGGCTCTAAGAAGTCTCGATCTATCTGTTTGAGTCAAGAGTAGGGAAGATGACAGCGGCTCATTGGAGAGAAAAGAAAACGGGAGAGAGAAATCCAGTTCATTAGTTAAAATAATGCAGGCCGACTGGTGTATATCTGTGATGTCAGCCTTTCTAAATGTCGTGCAGAGGGTTATACTGGCTGATGGGTAGAAGCTTGTGATTTTCTGTATGCAGACTGCCATATTTCATTCATATCTGCGTCTCTGGTTAATCAGGGAGTGTGCCCTAATTTTTTCTTTCGCCATATTAAATATCTCTTTTGTGTGAAATCCTTTTACTGTAAGCAACATGTTTTTTTTTTGTAATGTACGGGGATTATCTTTTTGTTTAATGTTGCAAATAAATCAAAATTTACTCATTGTATTTTTATTTGTATATAGTAGTTTTTGTTATAAACAATGTTTCTGTGCACTTCACTAATTTGCAAAAATTAATTCACCCTCAGAATATTAATCAAATATCATAACATCCCTCTCCTTCAAAGCTTTTTTTTCACTTCTGGTACATGGTCTGCTTTTAGGGCAGGGCTATCAGTCCTTTGGGGTGTGCCATCAGTCCTTTAGGGTGTAACTATCAGTTCTTTAGGGCGGAGCTATCAGTCTTTTAAGGCGAGGCTATCAGTCTTCTAAGGCGAGGCTATCAGTGCTTTAGGGCAGAGCTATCAGTCTTTTAAGGTGAGGCTACCAGTGCTTTAGGGCGAGGCTATCAGTCCTTTAGGGCGGAGCTATCAGGCCTTCAGGGCGGAGCTATCAGTTTTTTTAAGGTGAGGCTATAAGTGCTTTAGTGCACGGCTATCAGTCTTTTAAGGCAAGACTATCAGCCCCTTAGGGCAGCGCTTTCAGTCCTTTAGGGCGGAGCTATCAGGCCTTCAAGGCGGAGCTGTCAGTCTTTTAAGGCAAGGCTCTCAGTGCTTTTAATGTGGGGCTATCAGTCTTTTAAGGCAGTCCTTTAGGGCAGGGGTTCCCAAACTTTTCAGCCTGCGACCCCCAAAATAACAGTGCCGGTGACTCGTGGCCCCCAATATCATCTAAGGTGGTTATAAAGACAGAAACCTTGCATGCAATGGCGCACACACACCAATAGACCCAAGTCTTATCTTCGTTTAATTTTTTTTTTATGTATGTCAGTGCTGTAAATGTGCCAGAAATTTTAACCTGGTGTTATAAAATCAATCTGCTGCATCTGACGCTATTGCTGTGTCTTTAATATAATGTAATAACCCCAGGGGTCTCAATCCAATAGAACTATAGTACTATATAGTACTACTATAGTAGCTATATAGTAAATATAAACAATATTTTTTTTCTCTTCAGTAGGTTATGGATAAAATATGGTAATTCTAATGGTTTAATAAAAAATTAATAGATTTTTTTAAATCACCAGGCGACCCCCCCCCCCCCCCCCCCCCCCTTTATTGTCCCGCGACCCCTCGGGGGGTCCCGACCCCCACTTTGAGAACCACTGCTTTAGGGCAGCGCTATCAGTCCTTTAGGCGCAGGCAAAAGCAAAGCTACAGCAGGTCTCTCATATAATATATCTAGTAAAAATAATTAAAAAAGTATATTCCACACAAGTTATCTTAACATTTGCATGTTATGTTAGGGATAAAGGACATCCAGAAGGTTGTTATCTCAGAAAAAAGCCAGACAGGTTTATCGGCAGACACAAAGCAGAACATTGTTTTATAAGACTGAAGGCTTAATTCTGAGAAAACAGCCGTCCCGGATGTACTTGATTCTGATTATTACATGGCAACTTGCCACAAAACATCAAAATTAGACACAAAGTATTGTTCTGAGACATTTATTAATTCTTTTATTATAACGTAAACTGATAGAAAATAAAACAGCTGATGGAGTATACACCAACCTGCGCAATATTCACTCACAAGATGGTGCCAAACAGTCAAAAACACAAAGCTGACAGAAATGATTCTCAGTTCCTGGATGGGTCTGTGTTATTCAGTGGTTGTTATCTGAGAATAACATGCATTGGAATGTTGCGACTGACCAATCAGAATCGAGTGTTCAGAACAGCCATGTAAAACTGTACAAAAGCACGCACATCCCTCTCAACTGGGTGCTCAGCCAAAAAACGCAACAGGTGCAAAACTATAAATTCAACCAAGGCGGCAACACCAAAGCTCCAACAATACAAATTTATTAAATTAAAAAGCCACACGGCTCTTCATCAGACAGAGCCGTGTGGCTCGAAACGTAACACGCTTTGTGTAAGCCTTTTTAATTTAATAAATTTGTATTTTTGGAGCTTTGGTGTTGCCGCCTTGGTTGAATTTACAGAACAGCCATGTAAAAGTCAATAATACTGCTGAAGCCAAGGCAAGTTATATAGCACATTTCATACACAATGGTAATTCAAAGAGCTTTGCATGAATAAAAGAAACATAGACATGAAATGAAAAGAAAAACTAATAATAATTTAATTAAAACAATTAAATAAAGAATGTGTTAAAACAGGTTGAAAATGAATAATAGGACACAAATGGTGTGCACAGCACAGGATGTAGCACAGCGCAGTAACACTTTCATTTAGATCACAATTCCTGCTATTAACTACAGCCTTATTATCTGCCCACTATTAAGATATGAACTGTAGTTATAAAGTATGATCTTATTCTGCATCCCTAATCCTAAAACCAACTTCTACATTACTAACAAACAGCTAATTAGTAGTTTATTAAGCTAGTAGTGTTAGTTAATGGTTAAGGTTAGTTAATACTGTGATTTGTGAACTAAACTAAAGTGTTACCACATGTATTTACAGACATTTACATGAGTAAAATAGATTGAATTGTCGGCTCAAATATACAGTTGAAGTCAGCATTATTAGCCCTTCTTAATTATCAGCCCCCTGTATATTTTCCCCCCAATTTCTGTTTAACGGAGAGAAGATTTGTTCAACACATTTCATAATCATAATCATAATAGTTTAAATAACTCATCTCTAATAACTGATTTATTTTATCTTTGCCATGATGGCAGCACATAATATTTGACTAGATGTTCTTCAAGATACTATTCAGCTTAAAGTGACATTTATAGGCTTAACTAGGTTAATTAGGGTAATCAGGCAAGTCATTGTATAACAGTGGTTTGTTCTGTAAACAATCCATAGACACATATTTGAAAAAGAAAAAAACAATTCACAGGAGGACGAATAATTTTGACTTCAAATGTATGTGGAAATCTGCAGATTTCTGTGCCATATGTAAACATCTTATTCTGATTTTACTATCAGACATTTTTTGGGATGTTTGTAAATAAAACTGTATTATGGAATGTAGGGTTGCACGGTTTACCGGGACTTCGGTAGCACAGCGATACTCTGGCTCCAAAATACTGGTGGTGTTTGTAAATGGTAGTATCATCATTACCATTTCTACAATAGTTAATGTTGCATATGGAAAAGTCACTAAAATGCTCACTCATTTGTGCCGGCAAATAATCAATAGACCATTTTATTTTGGTTTAATTTTAACAGTCTGCATTAAGGCTGCAAATCTGTGTAGAATTGGGGCCTTTTATGCACTTTTCTGATGGTTCAAACACACGTCTAAATCAGTTCATTTCTGTTCCAGTGAATATAACTTGGCTACAATGACAGCGACAATCTTTTAAAAAGAACTCCTAAAAAGTGAAATTTGTAATTACTTTAGATTCTTACCTGATAGGATTGAAAAAAAAAAATACAATAGATGAGAAAAAGTGAAAATAGCAACAGGAAACACTAAGAAAACAATAATATTTTCACTTCATATTTAGTTGAAAAAAATATTTTCTTGTAACGATTTTTTTTGGTATAATTTGTATCGTAATTTTAATGCATTGTTTTGTTGGTCAGTTATCGACAAAATAAACGAAAAAACTAATGACATAATCAGTTATGACAGATCATATGGTTTGGTCAATGATTTATTTAATTATTATTATTGCAACAACAACAAAACAGTCCCAGTATATACAAATAAAAAAGAATTTCTGTCCAATAATAGGTTTTTAATAATAAAGGAATTATGAATTAAATTAAAGTATTATACCATACAAAATATACTGTAGTATTTGTGACAATTTGCTTTATTTTGTAGATTTGAGTTATGGATTAATACAGTATTGCGATACTACTTGGTATCGTGATACTTCAACTGGTATAGTATCATGGCCTAAATTTATGTTATCGTGACAACCCTAATAGAATGTGTTCATACAGAATCAGTAAGTACGCTTTAAACTTTTGGTATACTGTACTGATACATTTGCTACTGATTTTCCAGACACAGAAATCGTTCCCACAGCAGCTCTTCTAGAGGATCTGGTCACAGGAAGCGAAGCCGAAGTGCAGATAGAGGACGAAACCATCGGTCCCACAGATCTCGGTCCCGCAGCCGAAACCGGAGGTAAGGACGAGGCTTCAGATTCAACTAAAGGAAAACAAAAAAATTTTTGTGTGTGCCAAACATTGACAGACATCCCTGATCTTTGAAATATAAATAAACACACACACACAAACATAAAGCTATGTATGACAATCTCTTTTCTTAAAGGGACAGTTCACCCAAAAATGAAAATCTGCTAATAATTGACTCACCCTTTACTCCAGTAGGTTCAAAACCTACTTAGTTTCTTTCTTCTGTACAACACAAAAGAAAATATTTTTTAAAATGCTGAAAAAAAATTACTCTTAACCTTATAACAATTTGGACAAGAAAATTTCAAGTAAATATCTACTAATTTTATATGAAGTAGAATTAACTTGTTGATATCATGTGGTTTTAATTAATGTTAACCTTACACCCCTAAATAAATCAAGTAAAAGTTAATTAATTCTTTAATTTCGAATCTAGATTTATTTTACTTATCTTCTTATTAATCATTTAATTGTTTTCAATTCAATTCAATGCAATTCTTTTGATAAAATACAATATCCATTCGACAAACAAACAAAATGTCACATTTTTTAGAGTTTTGCTAAAAATGACACGTTTTTTTTCTGCATCATCATCATTTCCATCATCATTTTCCACCCTCCTCCTACTCATTGGGGCTCAAATACTAACATGTGCTTGGCTAATTAGCGTATGACAGGTTGCCATTAAAGACCTTCTGTTCGCAGCGCCACTCACTCTCTCACAGCTGCTTGTCCTGCACACACAGACACTCACACTCATTACAGGGGTTATTAGTGTAGATTATTATTGTTTTTGTCTGTATTAATTAAGTACTGGCACAAGCACCCTTGGGTCAGTCCACGTTTGTCTCTCCTTGTGCCCGTTTTGAGCTTGGAAGAAAAAAAGGGGGCTCTTAGGTTGATGAATTAATGCAATTAAACTATAATTATCTGCAGGCTGTTTATTGAAATGTTTTATGTAACGTAAACTCTCTGCCACATCGACATGTACGGGAGTAAGAACTGTAGGCTTTTTGTTTTTACCATTAGAACTACCGGCAACCATTTTGACCATTTTTAATTTTTGTTAGCTCACATTTCAAGTTTTGTGGTTAACAATTAATCTGTGCATTTCATTAAAAAGAAATGGTTTGGCCTTTTAATCTAAAATTAAAATCTGAAAATGCACTTCCTGTTTGTGTTAAATTGTCAGATTAGGTCTGTCTGAGGTAGTGGGCGTGGCTAACACACTTAACCACGCCCCTCCAGCTGTCAGTTTTGCCATCAAACAGAAATGGTGAGCAGGAAAAGTCTGTTAGGTTGTAATAACTCTCCCCAAACCCTTTTCTCCATATTTATGAATGAAACACCTACTTTACTACAGCCAATCAGCTTAGAGTAGAAAAAACAAGCCACACCCACTGTTTTTTTTCTTTTAATATTCAGTTTCTCTAGGAACTGCGTCACAATACAGAAAAAAAAATGGTCGCAGCTTCCGGTTCATGTGGACTTTTATAACTTTATTGAAATGAAACCCGCATATCAATACTACCCGGACCTTTCCTAAATATGTGTATATTTCTTCATAACATTGTTATTTCATTCAAATTACAAACCACAAAAAATCTACAAGTATTTCTACATGTAATTGCCATAATGGTCAAAATAACAGCATGCTATTTGAGTGTCTGATACTTTTCCTTGTGACTTTAATTGCCTCTGTTGCCTAGCAACTTCCTGCTAACAAAAACACAACATAATTTTCCTTCATACATGTCTTTCAAATTCTGGGTACAGTGTGGTCTTGTGGACACTACAACCAGAGTTTTTGCCATGACATCAGTTTTCTTCTTTCTGATAGGCCAACATGGGTTAGCGACAAACGTGTCATGCGTTCAACGTTGTTTGCACCACAGGTATTAATACTTAGAATCAATACTAAATGGCCTATATGCACACAACCCTTTCATTTTTAGTCAGCCACACCATTCGCTTCCAGTGAACTGTAATGCCATTACAGAATTGCCACATTTAAGATCTGATTTCTTTAAAAATCAGTGATCCTCACTGCTTGACTGATATACAATATAAAATGGGTCTCAGACCGGACAAGAAGCACTGCATTAAAAAATATTTTTCAATTTTTTTTTGAAATATGGAAATCTATTTTACTCCAGCATTTTTAATGGAGTTTCTGTTTATGATGTTACTGACGACCCTAGCGTTTACATGGTGTTTCATCCCATTTTACGCTTGAACATGTAAATGAATGCTTAAGTCTATTTAACTGAATGTATTGTAATTACATTACAACATGGATGCTGTAAAAGGAACCTTATGAAATTGAAAACGGTCACATCAACCTTTCACTGGAATTTTATCGTTGGCTGAAAAAAACTGTTCAAATTGCACATTCTGCGTTCGGTGTGAACGCAGCATAAAAGATTTTTATCACCACCTATTGGTTTGGCATGCCCATAACATGCATCATAGTGTGCTTTAAAGTTTTAACTAAGGCGGGGAAAAAATGAAAATGAGGTGTGTAAAGGCGCATTGTTGGAAAAAAAAAAAAGATCCTTAAAATAAGACCCATATGTTGTGACTATTGTACACTTTACCACTTGACTTCCTACTGGAGGATTATCCCTGAAATGCATTATATTCTGAGCCTTTGCTAAAAGTTTTAAATATACACTGCTCAACATAACTAAGCAGACCCAAATGAATATTTTTATCCGTTTCTCAGTGAATATAGACCATATATTTAGGTGCATTTGAACAAAGCAGATTTATTAAACAAATATATTTATTAAATTAATGTTTTAGTCACCAAACATCTTTAGAAATCGAAAGATTATACATTTAAATTCATACAAAATATTGGAATTTTTTTTTTGTTTTGTTATTTATTTTGTTAGATTAGCTCCAGATTAGGCTTCAGTATGACTAATCTAATGTAGATGCACAAATATAATATTGTACAGCTTCCTATAGATCATATTAAACACATTTAAATGAGAGATTTGTGAGGGAGCACTCATATATGCTGAGCACTGTAGGTGATGAAGAAAAGCGAAGGCGTTTTCACAGCTGTAGCCCGTATGATGTCAGAGTCTGGTTTGTTTAGTTTGTGTGAAAGCAGCTTTCTGAACCTGTGCAAATCAAGCAGTTGAGCCAGTGTCAAAACAGCCTAAAATGCACTAGATTTATTCGTGTCTCAGATTTCTTCTTAATGCAAGCTGTGCGACCGTACTGCTCTCAGTCCACTATTGAGCTCATGTTTGGCATGACGCAGCCTGTAATTACATTCTTTATTTGATAACAGATTGAGAAGGAACACAAACACGGGAACTATTTCAAAATAAAATCAGCACATGATGGCACTGTACATGCAGAATGAGGAATGCCTGTTTAGACTTTCAAATCCAGCACAAAATGCTGTACTTTTATGACGTTTATTCATCGATCACATGTCGGGTAGATACTAAAGGTCCCGTGAAGTGCTTTAAAGTGTGTGTGTGTGTGTGTTTTTAAAATTAATATTACAGTTGAAGTCAGAATTATTACCCCCCCCCCCTTTGAATTTTAAATATTTCCCAAATTATGTTTAACAGAGCAAGGAAATCTTCACAGTATGTCTGATAATATTTTTTCTTCTGGAGAAAGTCTTATTTGTTTTATTTCGGCTAGAATAAAAGCAGTTTTTAATTTTTTATGAACCATTTTAAGGTCAATATTATTAGCCCCTTTATATTTTTTCTCGATAGTCTACGGATCAAACCATCGTTATACAATAACTTGCCTAATTACCCTAACCTGCCTAGCTAACTTAATTAACCTAGTTAAGCCTTTAAATGTCACTTTAAGCTGTATAGAAGTGTCTTGTAAAATATCTAGTCAAATATTATTTGCTGTCATCATGGCAAAGAGAAAATAAATCAGTTATTAGAGATGAGTTATTAAAACTATTATGATTAGAAATGTGTTGAGAAAAATCTCTCCTTTAAACAGAAATTGTGGAACAAAATAAACAGGGGGCTAATAATTCAGGGGGGCTAATAATTCTGACTTCAACTGTATATGAAATCTCAACTGAAACATGAGGAGAGGGCGGGGCATAGAGTAGCTCCTCCCATTTATTAAAAAAATCAGCCAATAGCATTTTGTTCAAAAATGACGTTGATGTCTCTTGCTCTTTCTGTGAAACGTCTTCTGAGTCCGTTGCTCACTTATTTTGGGAACATCCCTTTGTTAAAACTTTCTGATCTAATCTGTGAATACTCTAATTGTCAGTAATACTCTACTAAAAGATTTGTGGTGATTTCTCTTCAAGCTAGACATCTTGTTTTGGGATTTTTGGTGCTTTCACACCGGTAGATCGATTGTTTTGTTCCGAAACGGGGATTAAAATTGTTACGATGTTTATTTTTTTCACACGGCAAAGTTTCTAAATGGACCAAAAGAGTTAAAACAAGTCACGTGCGAGTCAACTCTCCTCACATTGGTCAAACTTTCAGGGTTTAATTTTCAGGCTCCCACGGATTCATACGTCATTAATTTAGGACGATGAGAAATGAAAATTTATAAGCGAAAAGCTGCACTTTAATTTTGAATGGCGACACCCACAGACATCGTCAACCAAATATAAATCAAAGAGGTAAGACTTTCTCATACAGAGCCTCATTTCAGTTGTCAAGGGTTGTACAAATTGATCTATTGATGTATTGAATCAATCTATCAATCAATCAATCAATCAATCAATCAATCAATCAATCAATCAATCAATCAATCAATCAATCAATCAATCAATCTATTGCCTGGCATTTTTTGTAACATTTAATTCGTTTAAATTAATTTAATTACTTTGTTTTCATTATTAATGTTGATCTTACATTAATTTAATTTATTTCTTTTATTTATTAATACTCTAAAAGAATATGATTATCTGATAATCTTCGAAGCAGCATTCATTTCTCCTCAAAACTACACCGAACAGAGAACTGACTGTTTACATGATCTTTATTTTGTGCTTCTTGTCTCAGAATATTTTTGTGTTTTGACCTTCGCTATCTTTTAGATTAAGAATGTTTTACATATTTTCATGAATGACGCGAGCTGAGGATTATTGGGTTAAACATTCTGGATATGACTCCATTTAATATTACATTTTAACCCTCTTGAAATGGACAGCGACTCCTAAGTAGCATGAAGAAAGTTTTCTCACGCCGTCATGTTACATGCCTTTTTTTGCTGCATTTACATCGCATGGTTCAAGTCACCCAATTCCAATTTTTTTTCTCCCATGTGGCACAGATCGAATGTGGCCCATGTGTACTGAAAAAAAAATCCGGCAGCTGGGGTGCCGGAAAAAAAACGTAAAATAACAGTCGTTAAATTACAGAAATTTACTGTCAAATAACAGAGGTTGAATTACAGAAGTTTACCAGAAATTTAAATTTAAGGAGATTTCTGCAATTTAATGTTCGTTATTTTACGGTAAATTTCTGTAATTTAACAGCCATTATTTTACATTTCTTTTCCGGCACCCCAGCTGCCGGAAATAAACCGTAAAATGACGAATTTTACAGTGTACGTGTAAACAGGAAAAATTACATGGATTCCGATTTACTCGAATCAGATTCAGGCCTTGTTCATATTTGTAAATTTATTTGATATGAATCGGATCTGTGGCCTCGTGTCTGCAGTGTGAGCAGATACATCGGATTTTCACTTGTCAATGCGAGTCGTGCGTCATTAAAAACCATCGCAAATGACATGATCTTTTACAAGTCTCAAACCATTTAATCTCATATACTAGGACAAAAAAAACATCCACTACGTAAACAATATAACTATAAAACTACTGCATACATCATGTGCATAAATCACATTATGGACATGACATTAAGATGCTACTGGTTTACTAAGAGAATGGCCAAATGAGAACTTCTCCATGAGAACTTTTCTGTCATAGACGATAGTAAAACAACTTGTCAAAAAGAATATAAAAATGGAACCCTGAGAACAGATTAAATACCGGAATGGAGAAAGGGGTGCTCTTTTATTATCAGCTGTCAGTCAGCGCCCACTCTTTTTTTTCCTGGTCATTGCGTCTTGTCATTGGGTGCAGTGTGAATGCAGACAGTCGGATACGAGTCACTTTTAAAAGATAGTGTAAGTGGTTAGTCAAAAACAAATTGGTTACAGTTACAAAATCAAAATTGACCATCAAGATCTGCAGTGCAAATGCAGCCTTTGGGGAAGGCACGTGGAGTTACAAAAAAAACTTTTGCAACCTTGCATGAATAAAACCCTCTTAAGAGCCAAGATTAGGGGTGTGATGGTACCCTGAAGTCACAGTTTGGTATGTACCTCAGTTTTGGGGTCACAGTTCGATACGAGTACACTTAACAGGAATAAATAATAACAAATCTCCAGTACTTGCTTTTTCAGTTTATTTTGAACAGGCCGAAGTGTTTTGTCACAATCAGCTACAAAACCCAAGAGCTTATTATGTTGCAAAAGTACACAAATAAACACAATAACGAAAAATAAGACTTTATAATTAGGAGACTGTGTATTAAACTTTTAAAGATTGAGCGCAACCCTCTCCTAAAGCAGCAGAAAAACAGTATTTGTGTATTTGCACAACATCATGGAGTCGCATGTTTGACTTTCATTTTCAAACCATCTGCTAGTTATTTTATTTTCAAGATCTGAGGTGAACGATCTGCTGCTGCTTTCAGTAGTATAGATATAAATGTAATGTGAAATGGTGTTTTAACTCACATTGGGAGCATTTAAGGCTGAATAAAGCCCATAATCAGTACCTGAGGTGATGTTTGTCATAGTAGTTTATGCTGTTGTTCTGCTGCGACGTCACAGAAATAGAAACACTTTCTAAAATAGAAATTTTGCACATTGCTGTTGCAGATGGTTAGGATAAAATCTCCTTTTAACATGAAAAAGGTCGATATGTAACACGTTTAGTTAGGACCTGGTGTAACAATGATTACGTTTACATGGACATCAGTAATTGAATTATTTGCCTTAATCTAATTAAGACAATAATAAGATTAAGGTGTTTACATGAGATGCTTCTTGAATGTTCATTTCATGATCCCGTTACATGTTATAGCACATAATTTGATTAGTATCATTGCGTCACCGCGCTATCCACATTTCCTCCGGATTTTCATGTAATTTCGGTTGTTTCATTCTTAATTTGTCGACTTTAACTGCAGTTTGGCACTTTTACTTTCATTCGGGAACATTTCATGCATGCCCCCCGTGACAAACGAGATATTGGACGCAACTATAAACTGCTGGAAGAGTGTTGAAAGTTCATACCGCATGCTGAATGGAAGAAAAAAAACCTTCGCATTTCACGATGCAGGTGTCTGTGGTCTGCACTTACTCGGTAGGTGCAAAAAGTGTCAAACAGCCATGTGTGTGTGTGTGTGTGTGTGTGTGTGGACTATCCTGTCGCAAAACGCAGCGAAAAGTCCTACATGACGGTAATAGTACAATTAAGGTGTTTACTTGTAAATCGGCATACTCCACATATCTTAATTCGATTTCTCTTTAGTTCGATTATGACCTTAATCGGATTAAATGAATCAAAAAATGTCTGTTTACATGGTAGACTCTTAATCAGAGTATTGTCATAATTGAATTATTGGTGTCCATGTAAACGTACTCAATGACTGCACATCTGGACTGACTGTATTTGCCTTGGGAGAGCGTGAACCAAAATTTCGAGATGGTTCAAGATGGATATGTATCGTTACACCCCTAGCTAGCCTAGATATATCATTATGAAGAAATCCAGCCTTAGCTAAAAATGCAGATTTCTCTGAATTTAAGTATTGGTGGTAACATAATGCAAATACACAACTTAACACAATAAATAATTCTGTTCTAATGTTAATTGGGGAAGCATATAAGGCACAATGTTGCTTCTAACCCGACTGAGCATTAATATTACTAAATCAGCAAAGGATTTTGCAGATAACATCAACTTTTTATAACTCTAATGAAAGCGCGGCAGCGGCGTTTGAACGGATGACTAGCTGCATTTCAAGTGACATAAATAGATTAAATGAACGCTTTCTCATTAAGCAAGCGTGTTCATATTAGTTTCCCTGGTGCTGTTACATTTTCATGCCATGTTATTGCGTTTTATTTATCTCAGGTTCACCTTGATCAGTGAAAACAACGTGCCTAAAGTGTGCGATGGGCTAGAAAGAGCCAAACGGTTTACCTGGGTCAGACCTGCTATCTGTCACTGTCACGTTTAAAAAGGTTTGGGTCTAATAATGGCGTTTGGGATGAGGCAGACTGATAAATCAGGTGTGAATTGAGTGGACAGCTCTCTTTGATTGATACACTGACAGGATATGAGCAAGTGCCGTACCAGATAGAGAATATGAGAACGGGAAAGAGAAGAAAAGAATGGAGCTCACAGAAAGCAAAGAAAAAAAAAAGATCCAAGGAGTGGAGGATATTATTCAGAGAATGAGAACAATAACTGCGGCATGGAAATATTGCGGGAAAGAAGATTAGGGCAGTTCAGTTGGGCATATTACACTCCCTGGCCCCCATGAAGAAAGAAATAAATAAACAAGTAATGCAAGAGAAATACATAAAGTTTCTGCTGTGCTATTTACCGCTCGGCTCTGCAATTTTCCAGAGGAGTCGGGGAAAATAAGATGAACGGGATGGAGACCCATACCTGACTCGCAGTCTTTTCCCCTTGACATGTAAAACAGACTCAACTAGCTGATAAACCATTAGATTTTTATATCTATTCTCTTTCATCAAGCACCAGCGCTCAGGCATCGGGGTACAGACTGTTGCTGAATGTGTTTTTCTTGCATTATACAGTAGTGTTGTCATGATACTGAAATTCCAACTTCAAATACGACATCTTGAAAAATATCAATATTTAATACCTTTTTTGATACTACATTATATTAATGGTATCCAAATGAAGTACACTGCCTAAAATGACTTTCAAACTACTTATTTAAAATGAGTTAAAACAACAAAATTTGTAATTTTTGGGGTAAAACTGAATTGTTTCATGTTCAGTCCACACAAGTTTGTAAAATCAATTAAATTAGATTAATCGATTTGTGTTGGGACAGTCATTCATTTTCCTTAGGCTTAGTCTCTTATTTATTAGGGGTCGCCACAGCGGAATGAACCGGCAACATTTCTGCCATATGTTTCACTATGGCCAATTTAGTTTATTCAATTCACCTCTAGCACATGTGTTTGAATTGTGGAGGAATCCAGAGGAAACCCACGCCAGCACAGGGAGAACATGCAAACTCCACACAGAAATGCCAACTGGCCCAGCCGAGGCTCGAACCAGCTACCTTCTTGCTGTAAGGCCACAGTGCTAACCACTGAGCCACCGTGCCGCCAATAATAAAATTGGTAAAAATAAAAATAATTGGTGATTATTAATTAACAGTGCACTTGTAAATTTACAGTCTTACTGGCATCCAAAATTGTTAGTAAGTTACTGTAAATTATACAGTAATTTTTATTTTGCAGCGATTAATTTGGTGGTAGCCTCGGCTGGGTCAGTTGGCGTTTCTGTGTGGAGTTTTGCATGTTCTCCCCGTGTTGGCGTGGGTTTCCATTGGGTGCTCCGGTTTCCCCCACAGTCCAAAGACATGTGCTATAGGTGAATTGGGAAGGCTAAATTGTCCGTAGTGTATGTGTGAATGAGTGTGTATGGATGTTTCCATTTTCTTTTGCTTACAGTTATCTTTGTTAATATGGTTTTATTTTCATCTTTTTTTACAATAACATTGCTTTAATATGAGATTAACTCCGGCGGTTTATTCCGCTGTGCATGGCGACCCCAGATTAATAAAGGGACTAAGCCGAAAAGAAAATGAATGAATGAATGAATGAATGAACTCCCCATTTATGTGCAGTTAACTGGTTATCAGGGACCTTTAGTAAGGACAGATTACTGTGCATATTTCTTGAAAAAAGAAAAGTTTTGTTGAATTAAAAAGAGCATGTATACAGCTATATTTTGCTTGTTTTAACGCATTATTTAAATTTTGTGGATAAGAAATAATAATTTATTTATTTTTGGTGTGGTCAGAGATAAATTTGGTAAATCCATAATTTTGAGCCCTGAAAAGTCATGCGAAATAAAAACTAATTGCAATGTGACACAACCCATTTGCTCATACTCATTGAGCAAGCTCATACACTTTTTTTTTTTTAAACCGTGCTTGAACAGTAACAGAGAGGCATTAATACTTTTAGAATTACACAAAAGACTGCGATAACAATCAAAGTCAAAAAGCAGATGGAAAGATTGTGAATGTATGCAAATACATTCACAATCTTTCCATCTTCTTTTAGAATACAACATATATAAATAAATAAAATAACAAAAATTAACAAAAAAATAAATGCTAAAGAAAATTAAGTAGCAGGGGAGTAAAAATTCTCAAAATATGAAACCAAAATCCTCCAATGATGAATATAAATATCTTGCTTTTTTGGCTTTTCATCTCTCTTAATGTCTTCAAATATATCACAAACTTTTCTTTAAACACCACTAGTCTTAGAGGAATTTAAAAAATGTACATTTATGAATATAACATTTTAATAATAACATCAAACTATTCATTGTATAAGATATCTTTTTATCCTTTAGTATTAAGACTTATATAGATATTTTCTGTTGTATCCAAACCAAATCTTTGTACCGCATTACATTGGAAAAACAAGTGTTCAGTTGTTTCAATATCTAATAGGGGTGTCAAAATTAATCGTTTCTTCGGTGCACCGCAATGCAGACGCGGACACTTCGGTATCGGTTCACGTCATTTATCTCACATGCGCTATGTCGCCGTAGCTTACTATGGCGAGGGAGGCGAGCCGCGAGCGCGAGTATTTACAACGCTCTAACTACGAAAAACTCAGAAACTGTGCACAGTTTCACTGCGTGTGTGTTTGCTGGACAGTGTTTCACTGACACTTACAGCAAAAGCCCCTATTTCACGGCGATTAAGAGAATGAAAGTAAACTCCATTTCTCTCTCTCACTGTGGCCCATGAGTGCATCTGTGAAGAGCGCCAGCGTGTAAGAGCCAATCGCAGCCCTTTCTGTTGAGCGCGTGACCAATCAAAGGGGTGTAAGAAATAACTTGGTAGACAAGGCTCAGAAAGCGAGCGGGATATTTATATTTGTTTATTTGCTATAGACTATTTCAATGTGGTCATGTCATTGGCCCATGAACTTTTCCTGCTTGACGTTAAACTATTTCCTAACTGTAACAAGAGGCAATTCAATCATAAATTGATTTTAAATCAGCCGTCATAACACTATTTATCAATATGTGGACCTTTTTGGATTCTCAGAAGCAATGGAAATTAAAAATGTAAAACAGGAAATACGTTAGGACCATTGTTTTTGTTTACATCCCTCAAAAATTGTCTATAAATGCTCGTGTTGTTTAAAGGTACAGTTTATATATCTGACTGTTGGTATTAAAGGACAAAATAGTTTTACAAATAGTATATAAATATATTTATACATTTTAATACAAGAATTGTGCTGTGAAGAAAATATAAAACTGTGTATGGAAAGAATCGTCAATGCACCGTGATGCACCGAGATATCGAATTGAACCGAATCGATGGCATGATAATCGTAACCGAACCGTGAGACCAGTGTAGGTTCACACCTCTAATATCTAAATTACAAAACTGGCATACATTTGAGTCACCAATATTGAATTTTAACCGAGCAAGCTCATACACAACACACATAAAAAGTGAAATGAATGAGGAGACGTAACACAACATCTAAAACTAGTAATTTTAGCATGTCAAAGTCAAATTTATGCATATAAAATATATTTTCCCAACAACAAAATTGTGGCTAGTGAAAATGGTGAGTGGCTAGTAATGTAGGAAATCAGTGGCTGGTGATCAAAAAAGTTAATGTCAAGCCCTGAGCGTAAACATTAGCAAATTGCATTGCATGATTTATTTAAATACTTCCCTCCAATAAAATTTGCATTTGACCCGAAAACCACAAAAATAGCTGTCGCCACAACATTTCAATGCATTTTTTCTCTGCATGTGTTTAGTAAATACCGACAGCACTGATTTAATGTCAAAAAGACACATTTAGTTTATGTTAAAAACAGTAAAGCTGGACTTTAGTGTGGAAATGAAAATATAATCAATACTGAGAGTATAAAGCAAGGGCATGTAGAGTGTAGGGATGTTAGTTGTGAGTATGACGAATCATTTTATTCAGTATGTGTTTGGTGGGCATTATTCTCTAAAAGACTTTATGGATAATTGTGACAAGAAAACCAAAGATTGGTGATGGCAAATGATAGCAGTTATCTTTGTACTTATCTATCTATTATTGATCTATCTATTATTATGCAAAAACACTATAAATACAGTTGTGTGGCAGCAGTGTGTGAATATAAGCAGCTTCTAATTGTATCTTTTATAATCAGACTTGATAAAAACAGTCTGCAGAAACACTTTGATTGATATTCTCTTTTTGTACGTGTCATCAGAGAGGAAAAGCCCCGCCCACTAGTGATCATAGGGATGCACCGATCCCGATACTTGGATCGGATATCGGTTCGATATCGCATATTTTTGCTGGATCGGGAATCGGCCAGCTGGTACCGATCCAAATCCGATCTTGCCCGTGCACTATATTCTGTGTTTATAAGCCAACTAATCCATAAAGCCATAAGGCTCTAGAACGTTGTCATAAAGGCCTATATCCCAAATGTTCTGAAGCCATTCTACAGTTTAATGTGAAGTACAGATGAATATTTAAGTGTCTAAATTCATGTTCAGTTCAGAGCTTCCCTCCGCTGCGCGGCTGCGCCTGTCAATCATTCTCCATTCATTCACAATTCAATCTGCTTGTCGCATTTGACAACAGGAAAAACTTTCTCAATTTTTTTATTTTTTTAGTTAATTTCATCATGTTTGCGCTGCTTTGTCTGTTAGATCAGATCGCATTTGCAATTCTGGAGTGGAGACGGTTATTTCCTGCTCTTCACACACAAAGTAGGCCTACCTGAAATGTTTAATTAGAAAAGCCTCAATAATGCAGTGGACAGATTCTTAACGCACTTATTTCTTCCATTTGAGCTGCTGTTTTGCAAATGTCTGCAGATACCGGAGCACAGCGCGCTTTGTCTCCGATGCATCAAGCGATTTCATTCACGTGCCGGCTGCATGAGCAGAGGTGACGTGCGCCGCCCCGAAAGATTATTCTTACAAAAAGTTTGTTCTCCCATCCTTCAGATTGAGTTTATTTTTCCAAGGTGAATAATTTATTTGCTGCGAATAGTTTTAAAGTCTGGCCCATTGTGGTCAAAGTAGTTTATTAAATAAATTAAAGGTGAAAATGGCGGGCGCAATATGGATTGTTATTAACAAAAAATGATTTAGCCTAATATAGGCTACTCTGAAACTGTGAATATTTCACTGTAATTTTATATATAAAAATTTTATTTAACAGACCAGTTTGTTTAGGCGCTGAAGCATATAAGCGGACCTTTTTTTGAACTTTCTCAGTCACACTTATGGCGAGATTTGTAGAGGAATTATTATGTAAAACTGACAAAAAAAAAAAAAGGTGGGGGGGGGGGTAAAAAAAAAACGGCACAGTATCGGGATCGGATCGGTAACGATCGATATTCAGAATTTTGGTATCGAGATCGGATCAATTAAAAAAAATGGTATCGGTGCATCCCTAAGTGATCATCTCTCCCTCATTAGCGTATGGTATTCATCTTGTTTTTGAATCTGCCACTATGCTGACACACATATGTAGCTCCTCCCTTTTTTGAAAAGAGCACAATCTCATTTGAATTTAAAGTGACAGTCACCAAAACGCCACAAAAACCTAAAAGGGTCAGTTTCAGTGAGTTATTTGTGTGGTATTTTGAGCTGAAACTTCACACACACACTCTAGAGACACCAGAGACTTATTTTACATCTTGCCTTCTTTAAATTCCCCCACTATTTTGTAGCCGTTTCTTTTTCTTTGAATGGCAGACGTTGCTGTTGTATGTATTTTGGTCAGTAGAAGCAGCAGTAAGTATTTTAGTTCATTCTTTATTTGATCTCAGATGTGCTTTTTGCTCTTGGGGCTCACAGCAGGGGTTTACCTCTCTCCGTTAGCCCTTTCTAAACATGCTGGCTTTGCTCCAGAGAGAGAGAGACCTATAACCACATTCTCATGTACATTACCGCTGACTCAATGCAAAGCCAAGCCTTCTCTTAGCACGTGTGTTCAGGTGTGTGTTCTGCGTTTCATCAAATCAACATGCTCCAGTATCCTCAATCTCAGAGACAGCTCTCCTCTCCACCTTCTCAGCCTTTCTTCTTTCGCTTGTGTCCCGAGTGTCTGCTTTTTTTTATTATCTCCTCTAAAGGCTAGTCAAACGCTGCTGGCCTTTGTTGTCAGAAACTTTTATTTACCAAAGAGGGGCGTAAGTGAGTGACATGGCAGGGGTCTTTTATCCCTGGCTAGCCGCAAGCACAGCTCTCTCTTGCTACCGAAAGCAGCTGAAATCACCCCCCTTCCCCAAAAATAAAAAATAAAAAAAATCAGCTACTCCTTCAGCACATCCAGAGCCAGCCGTCTCCCCTGGGCGGCTGTCTGTAAATGCTGCCTTACACACGGACACAACATTCACCTGCTTATTTTTAGACATGCACTAACTGGGTGCTTCTTTTATACAGTTGAAGTCAAAATTATTAGCCCTCCTGTGATTTTTTTATTTATTTATTTTTTAATTGAATACCCAATTTATTGTTGGCCATATTAGGGCTGGTTAATCGAAAAAAAGATCTCGATCTCGGTTCGACCCTCCACACGATCTTAATCCAGCATTTCTACGATTCAGCCAATTATATTTTCAAGTTTGGGAGAAGCACAAAGGAGGTCGGACTAGTCTTCACTGTTTGTTTACTACTAAGAGGACGCGCGTGTGCCCGCCAGTGAGTGAACAGAACCTGCATAGGCTGTGAATAACAGGTAATAGAGTTGTAGATAACGTTCAGTTTGTTGAGAGTTGCGCAGGAAGTATAATTTGCATGTATGTTTTTTGTGACGGCAGACATGACATGAACTGCACTCGGCAGTGAAAGTGAAACTAAAATCGCGCACATCAACGGAGCGTTTTGAAAACGGTGAAGAGCCCGTTTTAATACTGAAACGCTGCTGCTCCGTCTCAGTGTGGATGGGGGAAAACGGAGACATCTGAAAACGGAGGCGTGGCTGCTGAGATTCGCTACCTGATTGGGGCTTTTGGGTCATTGCGTATCTTTCCCTTATTCGTCAAGCCCCTATCACATGACTATAACGCTACCGGAAGACGGCAGACCAGCCTTCACTGTAAACAACAACATGGACACAGAAATGGGAGCGTTGTTTGCACTATTGTCCGTTTTAGGCGCCATTGTGCAGTTAAACTCTTGCCTTTTTTACTACAGCAGCTGCATATATTCGCAAGAGGCAAGCTATTGTTCGAGCACTCGCTAATCGCTCACGTTCATCGTTCAACCAGCGTTTGTTGACTAACAATCACCAAATGCCAGGCGAGACACATGCTTCCTGTTTATACTTGAACTCGCATGCCCAGAGTGCGCGAATGGTCACGTGATATACGTTTTTGGTGGAGTGGTGTGGACGGAGATATGTTTAGAAACGCTAGATGAAACGCTAGTGTGGACGCGGATCGTTTTTGATAAAAAACGCCGTTTTAAAACGAAAACGCATTAGTGTAAACGGGGCCTATGACTACTCTAGCCTATATAATGCTGAATATAATGCAAGAGGGAATCTGATAATGACAAATGTCTGATTTTACTAATAATGTTGTCGATGACAGATTGTAAGCATACGTCTCAAACATAATAATTTACTTTAGAATTATGAATAATTATTCTGATGTCATCACTGTGCATTAATAACCAGGACCAGTTTAAAATCTATTCAAGTCCTAGACCTACACATAGGCCTGATATTATTGTTGTTGTTTCACCATATGTTTGAGAAATAACAATAATAATAGCCTACTCCTATTAACCTTTATTTTACATCTACAGAATTGTGAGAAAATCTTGATTTTAAGCAAAAAAAAAACTTGATTCTCATTTTAGCCAGAATCGGGCAGCCCTAGGCAATATTAGTGTTTAGAGTAGAGACGGTTCTACACTTCAAATTTCAACCAGATATAGTAGACTATCTGGTAACCTTTGGCACACTCTTTTCAACATACTATGATTTGGCACATATTATTATATTCTCGAATGCTATTTCAGACCAAGCGGCAACCTCCCGCTCTCCCTCGGGAAGCCAATACGGAAGTAACTGAAACTGCAATTCATCGAAATTCCGCTAGTCCTGGCTCCATAATAGAGCAAATTTCTATTGAGCCCACTGCTAGAATGGCCAACTTTACAGCATAAAAAAAGGTGTTTACAGCCTGGTACAAAGAACGATTTTGGTTCATATAGCTAATATTACCCTTCGTGACAACTGTGAGGGGGGTGAATTTTTTTATAACTCATCCGTTTCCTTTATATTAGGTTATATTAAGTTTGCATAATTAAGGGCGTGGCCACTTGAGTGACAGCTAGGTCTCGCTGGTCGCTGTCACTTCACCTCAGCTGATTACGGCTGATTAGCCGCTGATCTCTGCATATTCATCGTATTTTTGTGTTGTTATATGTGGCTTTACACAGTCAGCTGCCTTTTGGAATTATTTCCTACAATTATAAGATGATATGGCATGCTGTGTGCACTTAATTGTGCTAACAAGCCATTCACGTGGCCTTCATTTCCCAGGTGAGTGAAATATTTAATTATATACCATCTCTATGAATGTATTTGTTTTATTTAAGATCATTTATAATGTTCTTTAGAGCTGTAATGCACTCCAGAATCTGACAGATTATTAGCTGTAGGCTCTAGAACAGTCATCTGAAGCGTTGTCATACAGTGTTCTGCCTGGACTTCATAATTAGCCTTGCATTTACTAACACAGACTATATCTGAAGTGTTTGGAAGTAATTCGCACTTTCCTCCTGTTGAAAAACGTCATAAGCGCAATATTTATAGTGGCCAATGTGTAATGCATTGAGCCACTAAGCATTGCGCTTATGACGTTGCTTATGAAACAGTGTTTTTAAAAGTCTAAACACTTTATTGATAAAGTGTACAACCAAGCACATGTGGTCAGAACACAAACAGGTGATGAAGTATTAAGCGTTTCTCCCTTAGGAAAGCCCGTCTAAGCAGGGCGTCTGTAGCTCCGCTCACGCTCCGCCTCTTTGCCCTTGTATGGTATGCCCGGGGTTGGTGAGATGACGCGCGAACAAAATGGCGACGGTCGGCCACGCCTTCTGGTAGCTTCTTTTGGGTTCTTCATAAACCTATGGGTGACGTCACGGATACTACGTCCATATCTTTTACAGTCTATGTTTCAGACAGATAGTAGGCACATTGGGAGGCAACATGGGTTTGCCTTATAAAATTATCAGCGTTTCCTTGTTAAAGAGAGTTCATGTGTGCCTACAACAATTGTTAAGGCCCTGGTATACTTCAAGCCCGAGTACTTTTTAATCTTTGTATTGTTCTTCATTTGACACTAAAAAGAAGTTGAAAAAGGCTGAGGCTGCATTCAGAATCGCCTACTCAGTATGTACTGCATTTGCGTTTGAATTTACTACTGGACCATTAGAAAAGTACATTTCATACAGTATGAATGTGAGTAGTATGAATGGAACCCGAACATTTTGTCATGATCACGTGACCTACCCGCGTTATTTGCGTCACTGCACTCACATTAATGAATTCTCTCGCAGTGCATCATGGGATAGCATATCACCCATCGGATGCGCTCTTCAGAATCTTGCCGGAAGTAGTAGGTCATCTGGGTACTTCTCGCATAATTCGGACATATGACTCGCATACTGTTTTTAGCGTACTATATAATTTAATTTCATTAATAATTGTTTATTTTCATGTGCACAGTAAGGAAACACGTTTCCCTGTACAATGAAATTCTTACTTTGCCGTCCACAGTGAAGTCATACACATAGCATACACATCATACACGACATACAGTACACATACATACACATATATACACAAAAGTGACGAAAGTATAGTTATGAAATGTATATATATATATATATATGAATATAAATAATATAAAATACTGATTGTGGAGTAATGTAAACATGTAAACAATGTGTAGTAGTTCTTAAGTTTGTGCTTATTGTGCAAAAAAAAGTGCCTAGTGCAATTGGCTTATGTGCAAACAACAGTATAATGGCCGGAGCAGATTGAGTGCATTTGTATGCGTTAATAGTGCAAACTGGGATGGAGAGTAAAATGTGCTACTGAGCAAAGAATGAAACCATTTGTGTCCACTGGTTATACGTTTAAAAGTCTGATAGCTGCTGGGAAAAAAAGAGTTCTTGAGTCTGGCAGTCCTGCATCTCACACTCCTGTACCTCCGCCCTGAGGGTAGGAGTGTGAATAATCTGTGTTGTGGGTGCGTAGGGTCTTTCAGGATGGAGGCAGCTCTCTTGTGGACTCTGCGATGGTAGATAGTCTGCAGAGAAGGCAGTGGGGTCCTGATGATCTTCTCTGCGGTCCTCACCACTCTCTGCAGACATTTGCGGTCTTTTATGGTTGCGTTGCCATACCACACAGTAATACAGCTGGTCAGGATGCTCTCAACCACACAGCTGTAAAAGTTGCTGAGGATCGTAGGATCTTAATGTTGAGAACTTTATCAATGTGCCATATCAATCGTCCAGGGTGTGTGACTCTGAGTCTTTAAAATCTCTCTGCGAGTGATAGTACAGGTGCAGATATATAGTATGGAAGTATGCAATTTCGGACGCAGCCTGAGTGGTGGTTTACTGTTTTCGAAACTTCCACCCTCCAGTTTATTCATGTTGTTAATTTAGTGTTATGCTGGATGTTTTTCTCCTGTCTCACTTTGAACCACACTGTTAGATTTGCCGCAATTTTACAGTTATTTACTGCATAAACGCCCAGTAAAATACCACATACATTCTTCACAGTTCTCTAATGTAATATGCACTGCATTGTAGGTCATTTAAAACTTTTACAGTAACTTACTGCGTAATCACCCTGATCTCATGAGGAAGCGTAACTATTTTACATTTTGTCAGTTTAGTGGCTAGTTCAGCCAAGTTTAGCCATACGAAAATAAACGATTTTTAAAAGGAGGCGTGGCACTAAACCCCATCTCTAAACCCAACCATCATTGGGGGATGAGCAAATTATACCAAAATATACAAATGAGATTGTACAAATTCATACGAATTAGCCACTATTAAAAATGTATGAATTGCCGAGAGATATCGTTAACATATTAGGAGTTTGCTGCATTCTACTGTAATCAAAATAATCAAGTACTGCCACTGTAGTTGAAGACAAAAATTAGACATTAGTCATTTGTTTGGAAGTTATTAAATTTAATAGTAAATATTAGGGATGCAACAATACAGTTAGCCTACGGTTCAATACATACCTCGGTTTTTTAAACACGGTTTTCGGTTCGGTTCGGTTCTGATGGCTTGACGCATGTTTTTTTTTTTTTTTTTTTGTTATTTTATACTTAATGCAATAGGAGAAAAACATAAAAACAATTTATTGCAATACTCCTTTATTTTACTTAAAAGCCAAGAAACGTACACTAGTTCCTGGTGTATTGTATAATAAAAAAATGAACACTGAAATCTCGCAACACATAAATTCTTGCATTTTGAAAATAAACATGCATGTGAAGTTAATAAACATAAATTGACCATTTCAAATAAACATTTGTATGTGTCTCTCGGAAACAGTATGTTTGCTGGGAAGATTCAGCGAGGAATTGGAGGACTTTATTACCTTCTCTGCTATTCTGCCTTCAGAGAGTGATATTGCTGGGTGATGGCGCCGCAGATGTGCAGTCATGTTGGAAGTGTTTCCGTTTGAGTCGGCTATACGCAGTGCTTAATTTGTGAATTGCGAGGTCCCGAAACAAATCGGGGTAACAGATCCAGGATGTTACCCGTGGATGGAGAGGTGTCGCGCACAAAAGTGGAGAGCGGGAGAGGGGGTTGGATGGCGGAGGGGTGTCGCAAACTAAGGACAGAGTGAAGAGCGTGGGGGTGTTGCGGACGAACGTGAAGAGGGTTGAGGAATCGCGGAAGAAAATGAAAGTGAACAGCGGACAGGGAGGAGGGAGGTTGAGGAGGGGGATCGGTAAAATGAGGCGCTAGATCCGGCGTGTTCCGGCACAAATTAAGCCCTGGCTATACGTGTATAACAATGCTTGCAATGCACACAGTCATTTTTTAGCTTACTGTTTTTTTTTCCTCGGCATTATACTCAACGGCAAAACTGAAATGTCCCCACACCGGAGATTTGAAAGACACCGGTGCTTACTCGTAGTGTTCTCTCTTCACCGCCACTCACCATGGCCGTGGAATGATGGTTATTGAATATATACTCGCGGGGAGGAGTTTCCTCAACTCAGCTCGTGGACTTACAGGCACACACAAACAGTCAATTCGGAGAGAAATAAAACGCACATAAATTATTTAAACGTAAAACCGAGAAAACCGCAATTCACAAGCGCGTATTAAACCGTGGATGTCGTACCGAACGGTTCAATATTATATTGAGAATTGTGGCATCACTAGTAAATACTAAAATTAAAGGTTTGCGCTACTAGTGTAAAATGAAAATGTATTACTGTAAAAATGGTCATACTATAAAATTAAATTGTGGTAAAGGGAGTTTTTACCATCAAAAGAAGTTGTGGTAAGGCTATTTTACTGTAAAATGAAATTGTGGTAGGGCCACTGTAAAACACATTTACAGGTAAGTTACTGTTGAGGGGCAGTTGCTGGAAACAGTGCACTTCGCTTTGGCTGGTTTTTGTTCAAAATGACGATATTTCAGTCCTGTTTTTAGTTTCATTTGAAGTATACCAGAGCCTTTAGTAAAATCTTTAAAGAACTAATTGTGTCCGTCACGTGAGACTCCATTGAGAGCATTGTGTTGTGAGAATTAAAGACGTGGCTGGCTGCTAATTCTGTTTATTTCATCCCATTCAAAGTTGCATGTGGCGTCCGTCTCCTTTTCAAGCCCCGCGCTATTGGAAACTAATATAAAATGAATCGGTCTCTCTTTCCCGCAATCCATCCCCCATTTAAGCCCTTCTTGAAGTTCTTCCAAATTGCGTTTTAAATGCCAATTAGGAGGTTGAATGCAGTAAAATAATAAAAAAAAAAGCCAGCGCTAGTCGGATGGCCTCACCTTCTGGCTGACCAGGCTTCTGAGAGCACACGCCGAATCTTTGGCTCCGAGCGCCACTTTGAAAGAAAATATCCTGCCTAATGAACACATTAATTAGAACCATAACTATTTATAAGATGATAATTAGAAACGAAGTGAGGTAAACCGGGGCTCTTCCTGCAATTAATGGCGGATTAATTATGGGCCGTAATTAAGTGGCGTTTTGAAATGCATTAAGGTGAAGTACAGAGGCTCGCGGTGGCTTTGTGATCACTGGCATAATTATTGGCTGGCCGTTTGAGCCCGGCTCACTCTGAGCCCGCTAATCAGCATCATTGCGTTGTTATATGTGCACTTAAAAAGACTCGCCACTGCAATAACTGCCTAATTATTTCTAATTGGCAGGAGCCTAAATGTAGTCTGTGCATTGATGGTAGGAGTGGAGATTTAGCAGATCTACACTGAGAGAGGAGACGCCATCTACCCGAGGGCTCAGAAAATGTGAAAAAAAAATACAGATCACTGACCTGTTTCTGTTTCGGAGGAGAGCTTTTGTAGGTTTATTTAATGCTGAGGAAGCCATAGGATTAGAAAATAAATGCACACTTTTTTATTTTTGTTCAGCAGTCTGACCTGGATTACAATCAATGACTTTTAGAGCTGTATACTGTGAGCAGCAGTGTTGGGTTAGTGTAAGTAAATGACTTAATCTCTAAAAAAGTAAATCATTTTTAAGTCATTTAATTACAGCTACTTGTATTAAACTTGCCTTGTATGCTGTAAATAACTTCGTCAGTTCTGTAGTAATTAATTCAGAGAAGCATAGTAATTGTATTTTTTTTTTGGTATTCAGATATACTTTGCAAAATAATCTTTTTATTTGTAATTGTTTTTTTATAATGACTGTTATTTATCACAACCGTTGAACATGCTTTAGAGAAACTGAACTGAGTAAGAAATTAGTTTATGAAAATATGTTATAAATTCAGAGAAGCAGAGTAATAGTGTCTGCATGTGTATTTATATATACAGTTGAAGTCAGAATTATTAGCCCCCTGTTTATTTTTTCCCCCAATTTCTGTTTAACAGAGAGCAGATTTTTTCAACACATTTCTAAACATAATAGCTTTAATAACTCATCTCTAATAACTGATTTATTTTATCTTTGTCATGATGACAGTAAATAATATTTGACTAGATATTTTTCAAGACACTTCTATACAGCTTAAAGTGACATTTAAAGGCTTAACTAGGTTAATTAGGTTAACTAGGCAGGTTAGGGTAATTGTATAATGATTTTTTCTAGACTATCGAAAAAAATATAACTTAAAGTGGCTAATAATATTGAGCTTAAAATGGTTTTTAAAAAAAATAAAAACTGCTTTTATTCTAGCCGAAATAAAACAAATAAGACTTTCTCCAGAAGAAAAAATATTATAGGAAATACTGTGAAAAATTCCTGAATCTGTTCAACATCATTTGGGAAATATTTAAAAAAGGAAAAAAAATCAAAGGGGTGCTAATAATTCTGACTTCAACTGTGTATGTTTATATATATATATATATATATATATATATATATATATATATATATATATATATATATATATATATATATATATATATATAAATATATATATAATGAAAGCCGTTTGTATTTAAAAAATATATATTTTAAGGTCGATATTATTAGCAAAATATCACATAGCATAATAATTGATAAGACTGTACACATTAAAATAACAATTTCTTTGATAATCTCTCTTTTCTTTTCTATTTTATATTGTTATAGTAGTATTATAAAGCATTTAAGACTAAGTCAGTCTTGATTATATTATTTTATTTTATTTTTTACTCTTTTATTTTATTTTATAATATACTCAAGTCAGTTTCTTTATAAAGCACATTTAAAAACACTGGTGTGCACCAAGTTTAAATTAACTAATATTTTATTGTGCAAAAAATAAATAATAATAAATGAATTGTAAAAAAATATATAATCGTAAAAACTATGACACAAATGCTTAATAATTGTACTCTACAAATTAAAATGTGAATGAAAGAGCAATTCATATATTTCAATGTGTACCGTCCCATCAATTGGTTATGTTGCACCATTTTTTCATATTATTCTTTTTCTTATTTTTAGTGCAGTCAAACAATTAATTGTAATTAATCACAATTATTGTAGTTAATTAAGTTAATGTAGTAAATTGTGATTAATTGTAGTTAATAGTGTACTCACTTGACTTAAACAATAAAAAAGATAATATAAATAAGACTGACTTAGTCATAAATGCTTGATAATAGTACTACACAAATTAAAATGTTAAATAAAAGTGTGATAATTATATTTTAATGTGTACAGTTCCATCATTTATTCTTATTATTTTTATTAGTGCAGTCAAATGATTGGTTACTTTCAAAATAAAAGTTCATATTGTGTACTGTATTGTGTACTGACTTGACTTAAAAAAACAACAATATAAATAAGGCTGACTTAAAGTCATAAATACTAGTATAATATACAATAATAATATACAAATAAAAACGTGAAAGAAAATTGTGATTATCAAAGAAATTGAAATTTTTATATGTACAGTCCTATCGATTGGTTGTGTAGGGCCAGACTGAATCTACGGACGTTTTTTGCTATTTCTGCTGAGAATTTTGGTAAAAATCTGGGGATTTCTGCTGAATTATTTTAGGAGTATCATAACTAAAACCTTAAAATGTGAAATAAAAAATAATATCTTTATAACTTTTATTTAATGTTTAAAATGCAAATCCAATTAGATTAACAGTAAATAGCTAACTGTAAGTAAATAAACAGAATTAATGATGGGCTAAAAATCTGCGGAAAATCTGCGAAAAATCTGCGGAATTCTGCGCGCGCAGATTCCGTGTGGGCCTAGTTATGTTGCGATATTTCTTTTACTTATTATTATTATTATTATTATTATTAGTGCATTAAAATGGTTAATCACGATTAATCACTTTTAAAACAAAAATATATATTGTGTACTGTATACTGTATTGTGTACTGACTTGACTTAAAAAACAACAACAAATATAATAATATAACTCGATGATAGTACAACCCCAAATCAGAAAAAGTTGGGACAGTTTGGAAAACTCGTGAAAAAAAAAGTCGTGATTTCTAAATTTACTTTGACTTGTATTTCATTGCAGACAATACAGCTAACATTATCTTATGTGTTCCTAATGATATTGATTTATTTATTAAAAAAATCCTCTTTCTTCGCAGCCAAGGCTTTGTAATGTGTGCAGAATCTGGTTTTGCATTGTCTTGTTGAAATATGCATGGGTGTCCCTGGAAAAGAAGGCAGTATATTGTGCTCAAATCTCTCTGTACTTTTCAGCATTAATGGTGCATCACAGAAGAGCAAGTTACCTTAGCCAAGGGCACTGACACAACCCCATACCATGACAGATCCTGGCTTTGTTGCTGGCAACAGTCTGGATGATCCTTTTCTTCTTTGGTCCGGAGCTCACAGCATCCATTTCTTCCAAAAAATACCTGAAATACTGATTCAACTGACCACAGCACACGTTTTCACTGTGAGATGGTCCATCTCAGATGCCTCAGAGCCCACAGAAGTTAACAGCGCTTCTGGACACTGTTAACATAGGGATTCCTTTTGGCACAATACAGTTTTAACTGGCTTTTGTGGATGTAACTATGTATTGTGGTACTTGACAAAGATTTGCCGCAGTAGTCCTGAGCCCATGTGGTGATATGGCTTATAGATTAATTAGGATTCTTGATGCAGCGCCGCCTGAGGGATCGGAGATCACGGTGGTTCAGCTTAGGCTTGCGCCCTTGTCCTTTACTCACTGAAATTCCTCCAGATTCCTTGAATCTTTTAGTGATGTTTTTCACTGTTGAGGGTGAAATATCCAAATGTCTTCCTCTCTTTCTTTAAGGAACATTGTTTTTAAACATTTCAATCATTTTCTCATGTATTTGTTGGCAAACTGGCGATCCTCGGCCCATCTTTGCTCCTAAAGGACTAGACCTTTCTTGGATGCTGCTTTTGTACCAAATCATAATTACAATCACCTGATGACATCACCTGTACTAGCCCTAAAATGCTACTTTTTTGGAATGTGTTGCAGGTCTGAATGACAGGAAAGGATGTATATTCACAAATGAACTAAAGTTGACCAGCCAAAACATGACACATTTTGTTTTCGTATTATCTGCAATGAAGTACAAGTCAAAGTAAATTTGGAAAACACCACTTTCGTTTCAAGTTTTCTACACTGTAACCAACTTTTTCTGATTTGCAGTTTGTCCATACGAATTAAAATGTGAGTGAAACAAGCAATTATCAAAGGAATGTTCAATACTTATAGATCTGTGATTTCCAGTGTGTTCCAGTGTCCAGGGATTATGCGGAAGAGTGTTGAGGAGTTCAGTAGATTCACTAACCTATAGAATTTATTTTTTTGCTTCAAAGCCACGTTACAGTCTCGTATCTGCCATCACCTTCTCTTCTCAAAAGCACTTTAGCAAATTGTGCTAAAATCAAGTTCACAGTGAAGCTGCACCTCTGACAAAAGCCTGGATGTGGATCTACTTACACACTCAATATTGAAGCACAAGGAAGAAGAGAGACGAAGCCCAAATAAAACCTGCGGCTGAATTATGGGCTTCTCGAACCAAACTCTGACACCCCTCAGAAAATAATGAAACACTTTCCTCTCTCCTGATGCTTCGCAAGACATTTTTATAAAAAATGCATAACATATGATCATGTTCAAAACTCTGGCTTCAAGTTTCGTAAGTCAAACCTTTTCTAATAATTTAGAATAAATAAATAAAAATAATATGAATAATTTATAATAATAATAATTAATATTAATCAATAATAATAAGAGTAATAATTAATGATACTAATAATAATCAATAGTAACAGTTAATAATTATTGATGATAATTAATAATAAGAATAATTATTATCATAAGAAATAACAATAATAATATTAATAATACTTAATAATTTATGATAATATTACATGAACAATGATAATAATAGATTAGTAATGACATTAATACAACAACACAGTAATAATAATAATAGTTAATATTACTAATATAAAATAAAAATAAATTATAACTACTACTACTAATGTTAATTATTAGTAATAATAATCAATAATAAAAATAATAATTAGAGTAATAATTAATGATACTAATAATTTATAATGATCAATAATAACAATGAATAATAATTGATGATAATATAAATAATAATAATAATAATAATAATAATAATAATAGTAAATTAGTAATAATATTAAAACAACAGCACTATAATAATAATAACAATAGAAATAATAATAATAATTCATTCATTTTCTTTTCAGCTTAGTCCCTTTCTAATTTGGGATCGCCACAGCGGAATGAACCGCTAACTTATCCAGCATATGTTTTATACAGCGGATGCCCTTCCAGCTGCAACCCATCACTGGGAAATAATAATAATAATAATAATAATAATAATAATAATAATAATAATAATATTAAATTATTAGTAATAAGTAAAATGTATTATTATTATTTATTTATTTTTATGGTTGTAATTATTAATATTATATTTCATAAATTATTATTAATACTACTACTCTGACTGTTAATAATAATAGCGATAGTTAATAATAAAAATAATAATAATAATAATAAATAATAATACTAATATTATTAAATAATAATAATAATACTAATATTATTAAATAATAATAATAATAATAATTATTATAAATATATTAAGCAATAATAATAATAATAATAATACTTAATAATAATTGATAATAACTAATAATAATAATAATAATAATAAAATTATAATATAATAAATTATTAGTAATAAGTAAATTTATTATTTTTATTTATTTTTATTATTATTGATGTTATTATTACTAATATAATTAGATTAGTAATGACATTAATACAACAACACAGTAATAATAATAATAGTTAATATTACTAATATAAAATAAAAATAAATTATAACTACTACTACTAATGTTAATTATTAGTAATAATAATCAATAATAAAAATAATAATTAGAGTAATAATTAATGATACTAATAATTTATAATGATCAATAATAACAATGAATAATAATTGATGATAATATAAATAATAATAATAATAATAATAATAATAATAGTAAATTAGTAATAATATTAAAACAACAGCACTATAATAATAATAACAATAGAAATAATAATAATAATTCATTCATTTTCTTTTTCAGCTTAGTCCCTTTCTAATTTGGGATCGCCACAGCGGAATGAACCGCTAACTTATCCAGCATATGTTTTATACAGCGGATGCCCTTCCAGCTGCAACCCATCACTGGGAAATAATAATAATAATAATAATAATAATAATAATAATAATAATAATAATATTAAATTATTAGTAATAAGTAAAATGTATTATTATTATTTATTTATTTTTATGGTTGTAATTATTAATATTATATTTCATAAATTATTATTAATACTACTACTCTGACTGTTAATAATAATAGCGATAGTTAATAATAAAAATAATAATAATAATAATAAATAATAATACTAATATTATTAAATAATAATAATAATACTAATATTATTAAATAATAATAATAATAATAATTATTATAAATATATTAAGCAATAATAATAATAATAATAATACTTAATAATAATTGATAATAACAAATAATAATAATAATAATAATAATAAAATTATAATATAATAAATTATTAGTAATAAGTAAATTTATTATTTTTATTTATTTTTATTATTATTGATGTTATTATTACTAATATAATTAATAAATATTATTAATACTACTACTATGACTTAATAATAATAACAATAGTTAATATTAATAATAAAAAATATATAAAATTATAACTTCTACTACTAATAATAATAATAATAAAGTATTATCAATGATAATTAAAAATAACAATAAAATGTGTGAAGTCCTACATTAAGAATCAATTTATGCGGACAGAGTTTGTTTGTTTAAACTCACACCATTGTGTGCACTTGTTTAATCAGCTTCACGTATGATTGCTATATTGTGACACACATCAAAACCATGATTGAAAATGATCCATCCTTAGATACAAGATGTCACCTTCCTCTGCATATTACCTGGGAACTACTAAAACGTTAATTAAAGGGACAGTTCACCCCAAAATGACTATCAGAGTCAGAATATCTGCAGAGGTTTTTACTTACTCATAGTGTTTTAAAGACTCTTAGTCGTCTGAATTAAATTTAATTAGATCTGAAAAATACCCATTTATGTTAATATTGTTAAATAAATGATTTTAAAACAGATTATATGAATAGGGAAATGTTATATCATAAGAAATATCACAATACTTACAATATTGCATATTTTCAGAGTACCACAATGCATTTCCATTGTAGGACGTTTTCTGACAATTTTACCAATGTAACATTTCCCATTTTTTTGTCCTGACAACAACATGTTTATATATGAATTCTGTGCAGGTATGGGTGGATTTTTTACGAGTCTGCCATGTCATCTGCTGGTTTAGTGTTTAATTAAGTGTGCTTTTTCTTCTAGTAGTGGAATGAGTGTCTGCTCTCTGTCAGCGTTCTGTCTCTGTGCTGTAGTTTTACGGTCGGTCCACTTACTCTCAATATTTATGCTTTTTTTTCTTCGTGTGAGTGCTTAAATTGAAACATAACCCACCACATTTAAACAATAAAAGTCTTTATGGAGCGACCTTCAGATCTACCATCACTTCATAAATACCTTATCATAAAAAGAGCAGAAAAACCATCATCTTACCCTTGGAGAACACCTACTAATTAAAAACACATGCTTCAGACATTATTTCACAATTCACTCTTCTTTTACCCCCCAAAAAACCTCACTTTTAAACAACCGCTCTTTATCATTGTATATCAACAATAGTTTCAATACAATTATTCACATGTATACAGTGCTCAGCATAACAGTGTCGACAGATCTCTCTTTTAAATTTGTATTTTCTATAGGATGCTTTGCTATAGTATATTTGTGTAAATACACTACCTGACGAAAGTCTTGTCACTTATCCAAGTTTTAGGAACAACAAATAATAACTTGACTTCTAGTTGATCATTTGGCATCAGAAGTGGCTTATATGAAAAGCAAAGGCCTCTAGATTACGCTTATTTGACCAAAATAAAATATGATCATGTCTTGATTTTGAATTATTTAATTAGGACAGTAAGGTCTGACTTTGCTGAGGCAAATATCTTGTCACTTAACAGAAATAATGTCCAGTATAGAATATAAAGTCATGCTGCAGTGGAAACAGAATAAATATTGTGTCTGACTCCATCATGAGCTTGGAGGACTGCATCATACATCTCTGCAATGACTCAAATCACGTATTAATAAAGTCATCTGGAATGGCAAAGAAAGCGTTCTTGCAGGACTCCCAGAGTTCATCAAGATTCTTTGGATTCATCTTCAACCCCTCCTCCTTCATCTTACCCCAGACATGCTCAATAATGTTCATATCTGGTGACTGGGCTGGCCAATCCTGGAGCACCTTGACGTTCTTTGCTTTCAATAGCTTTGATATGGAGGCTGAAGTATGAAAAGGAGCGCTATCCTGATGAATAATTTGCCCTCTACTATGGTTTGTAATGTAATGGGCAGCACAATTGTCTTGATACCTCAGGCTGTTGATGTTGCCATCCACTCTGCAGATCTCTCGCACGCCCCCATACTGAATGTAACCCCAAACCATGATTTCTCCTTCACCAAACTTGACTGATTTCTGTGAGAATTTTGGGTCCATGCTGGTTCCAGTAGGTCTTCTCCAATATTTAATGATGATTGGGATGCAGTTCAACAGATGATTCATGGGAAAATTCGACCTTCTGCCACTTTTCCAAATGATCAACTAGAAGTCAAGTTATTATTTGTTGCTCTTACAACTGGGATCCACGACAAGACTTTTGTCAGATAGTGTATATTAGTATTAAATTACAAACGAAATCAAAACTAACCATATTGATTTTGTTAGCTCACATTGCTAGTTTTGTGGTGAACAATTCATCTGTGCATGTCATTAAGAGAAAAAAAAAGTTTGCCCTTGTAATCTTTAATTGAAATCTGAAAATCCACTTCCTCTTTGTTCTCATATTATGTCTGTCTGAGGATGTGGGCGGGGCCAACATACGTAACCATGCACCCCTTCCACTCAACTTACTGTAGAAAAAACAAGCCACACCCACTGTTTGTTTTTTTTCATTTAATATTCTGTTTCTTCAGGACCTGCGTCATAATACAAAAAAAAAAAACAGTCACAGCTTCAAGTTCATGTGAACTTCAAAGCCAAAACTGGAACTAATCAAAGAAAATAACTGAAGATCTCAGTGCTAAAGTTAGGCTTGCATCAAAAGTAAATGTCTTCCTGCGTGTGATTCCAGTGTTCCTCGTGAGCGTTCAGTTTGTAAACAAGTATGTGTTTTGATAGTTCCTGCCTTTGTGAGAGAGCCAGTCGTGACAGTAGCATTTTGATGATCATTATATACAGGGCTTGACATTAACTTTTTTGATCACCAGCCACTGTGGCTAGTAGTTTTCCAACATTACTAGCCACTCGCCATTTTCACTAGCCACAATTGTATTGTTGGGAAAATATATTTTATACACATAAACATGACTTTGACATGCTAAAATACTTGATTTAGATTTTGCGTTATCTCCACATGCCTCATTCATTTTACTTTTTGTGTGTCGTGTATGAGCTTGCTAAATGTTCATGAGCAAATGGGTCATGGTTTCACAGTATTATAATTAGTTTTTATTTCACACAATTTTCAGAGCTCAAAATGAAGGATTTACCAAATTTATCTGAGTACACCAAACATAAACAATTAACTATTTTTAGCCACAAATTTTAAATGTGTCAAAACAAGCAAAATATAGCTGTTACTACTAATACTATACTTTTTATTTAACAAAACATGTGCACACATAAATGGGGAGTTAATCTCCCATTAAAGCAATGCTATTGTAAAAAATGATAATTGAACCACATTACGCAAAAGAAAGCAGGTCAAAAACATGCAGTGTGATAATGAAAGGATGATCACTCACACACGGTTAACGTTAGACCCATAAATGATCTGTTCAAAGAATGGTTAAAGTGAAAGCAACCGCTGCTGCTTACAAAAATACAAATCTGGAGCTCTTGAAAGCAGCAAGACTGAGGATTCATCACAAAAGTTCATCACTTTTTGTCTAGTCTATTGGAAAGAGAACTGATCACATTAGCTGTGTTTCTAGACACAGTTGCTTCACGCAAGGAAACGAGAGCGCGCACGCGTTTTAAACAGTCGCGCGCATCACCTCAGCTGTTAGCGTGAGTGATCATCCTCTCATTCGGTATTCACCTGCTTTTTTATTGCTCACGCGAACGTAATTATTTTTGTCAGTCGTGTTACTTCTCAATTCTAAGATCGCCTTTGCATGCATATTGGATCATCCTTATTGTCTAACCCTGCTTTAATGAATTATTATCCGGGAAAATTATTTTCAACCAGCCAAAGTGGCTAGTGGGAGTGTCTGTCTTAAGCCTGGTTTATACTTCTGCGTCAAGTGATCGCCGTAACCCACGGCGCAAGCCTCACACTAAACTGTTACCAATGTGTTTAATAACTCCAAAAGGTAGTTCAATAAAATCATGTATCCTCATTATTTTCTCATGCAACACTATTAACAAACTATTAACTAAGACTTTTAGCTCAATAAACTACTAATTAGCTGCTTATTAATAGTTAATAAGGTATTAGTTGGGTTTAGGTTTGGGTATTGGCTAGGACTAGAGATGTAGAATAAGATCATACTGTATATGTGCTCATAAACAGTTCATATCTTAATAATAGGCAGGTTATAAGCCAGTAGTTAATAGTATGAATTGTGTACTAAACTAAACAGTTACCAATGTGTTTAGTAACTCCAAAAGGTAGTTCAATAAAATAATGTATCCTCTGTATTCTCACACAACAAAATAATCTTTAATACCAATTTTAATACATGCACTACAGTAATAAGTAGATTGTCTGATTGCTATAGCGTTTTGATAATCATTATTTATTTTGGTCACGCTTTATTTTAATGTACAATTCACACTATTAACAAACTATTAACTAAGACTTTTAGCTCAATAAACTACTAATTATCTGCTTATTGTTAGTAAGGTATTAGTTGGATTAAGGTTTGGGTATTGGCTAGGACTAGGGATGTAAAACGAGATCATACTTTATAAGTGCTAATAAACAGTTCATATCTTAATAATAGGCAGTTAATAATCCAGTAGTAAGTACTGTGAATAGTTACCTAAACTAAAGTGTGATCGTAATGTTTCAGAGCACTGCATTAGAAGTGGCTCATATGATTGTGTGTGTTGACAGTGTTAAGTTAGCACCTATTGACTTTCTGACCCATAGCCTGTAATTGACCCTCTGCTTGCGGTGCCGTCTAATAGGGCTGTAATACAGTCTCAGTAGTGCTAGTTAGATACGAGCGTTTAGGATGTCACTGTTTTTGTTGAGGGATGGCGGTCAGTCACATATGCTGGAACACTCTTTTTACACTTCATTTTTTTCCCCTCCCTGAACGCTCGAAACTAATTACGTTGTGCGAGATTAGAGCGTTCTCTGAGACCTGTGAACTTGACAAAATGACACAGGTTTTGTAAGTGTGGGTGGGCTTTATAATTCAGCTCATTTCTTTTTCTTTCGCCTATACACTGTAATTTCCCAGTGTTGGTTTGCAGCTGGAAGGGCATCTGCTGCGTAAAACATATGCTGGATAAGTTGGCGGATCATTCTGCTGTGGCGACCCCTGATAAATAAAGGGACTAAGCCAAAAAGAAAATTAATGAATGAATATACACTGTAAAAAGTCATGACAACAAATGTTTTTGGGAGCATACAGTGCACATACAGTGGGAACATACAGTGCATTTGGAAAGTATTGATAGCGATTCACTTTTTCCACGTTTTTTATTATTCATTTTTTAAAAATTAATTTATTTCCTCAACATTCTACACACAATCCCCCATAATGACAATGTGAAAAAAGAGTTTTTGAAATTGTTGCAGATTTATAAAAAAATAAAAAACCTGAAAAATCACCTGTACATCAGTATTCACAGCCTTTGCTCAATACTTTGTTGATGCACCTTTGTCAGCGATTACAGCCTCAAGTCTTTCTGAATATGATGCCACAAGCTCGGCACACCTGTCTTTGGGAATTTTTGCCCATTCCTCTTTGCAGTATCTCTCAAGCTCTATCCGGTTGAGTGGGAATTGAAGGTGTACAGCCACTTTCAGATCTTTCCGGAGATGTTCAATAGGATTTAGGTATGGGCTCTGGCTGGGCCACTTAATGACATTCACCGAGTTGTTGTGAAACCACTCCATTGATATTTTGGCGGTGTGCTTTGAGTCATTGTCCTGCTGGAAAATGAAGCGTCGCCCCAGTCTGAGGTCAAGATCACTCTGAAGCAGGTTTTCATTCAGGATGTCTCTGTACATTGCTGCATTCATCTTTCCCTCTATCCTGACTAGTCTTCCAGTTGCTGCTGCTGAAAAACCTCCCCACAGCATGATGCTGCCACCACCATGCTTCACTGAAGGGATGGTATTAGCCTGGTGATGAGCGCTGCCTGCGTTTCTCCAAATATAACGCCTGGCATTCACTCCAAAGAGTTCAATTTTAGTTTCATCAGAACAGAGAGTTTAGTTTCTTATGGTTTGAGAGTCCTTCAGATGCCTTTTGGCAAATTCTAGGCGGGGAGCTGCTTCTGTCTGGCCACTCTACCATACAGGCCTGATTGGTGGATTGCTGCACAGATGGTTGTCCTCCTGTAAGGTTCTCCTCTCTCCACAGAAGAACGCTGGAGATCAGACAGAGTGACCATCGGGTTATTGATCACCTCCCTGACTAAGGCCCTTCTCCCCCGATCACTCAGCTTAGTTGGCCGGCCAGCTCTAGGAAGAGTCCTGGTGGTTCCAAACATCTTCCACTTACGACTGATGGAGGCGACTGTGCTCACTGGAACTTTCAGAGCTGCAGAGATTTTTCTGTAACCTTCCCCAGCCTTGCGCCTCGAGACAATTCCTTTGTCTTCATGCTTGGTTTGTGCTTTGACATGCACTGTCAACCCTGGGACCTTATATAGACAGGTGTATGCCTTTTCAAATCATGTCCAACCAACTGAATTGACCACAGGTGAACTCTAATGAAGCTGCTGAAACATCTCCAGAATGATCAGTGGAGATAGAATGTACCTGAGCTCAATTTAGAGCTTAACGCCAAAGGCTGTGAATACTGATGTACATGTGATTTTTACAGGTTTTTTAGTTTTAATAAATTTGCAACAATTTCAAAAACTTTTTTCACATTGTCATTATGGGGGATTGTGTGTAGAATGTTGAGGAAATAAACAAAAAAATTTGGAAAAAGTGAAGCGCTATCAATACTTTCCGGATGCACTGTATTTCCAATGAGCCTGGTTTGTGTTTACAAATACGAGTGCAGGTTGTTTAGAGGTCATTTTTGTTTTGTGATGTCATAATTTACCGGTATTTTGGAATGATGTGTGATTGGTGCTTTACCGTAAAAATGACAGAACAGTTTTAATGTACTGGGAAAGTCATTCCAGACATTTTCTGAATATTTACAGCAGGAAAAGCGGCTAACTATTAAAAATATAAGGAACTTTTTTTTTTTTTTTTTTGCAACTAGCGGAATGTGTTAAGGGCTGCGTTACAAACCATGAGGTTGTAGGTTAGAAACCAGCATAGGGTAGTATTTATGTCGGCGCCAATAGCCTAGTGGTACTGTGTGCTGACATAAAGCACCAACGTCCTCACTGCGACCCGAGTTTGATTCCCGGCGTGAGGTCCTTTGCCGATACTTTCCCTCTCTCTGCTGCCAATGCTTTCGTGTCTGAAATATCTACTGTTGTATCATAATAAAGGTCAAAAACTCTTTAAAAAATGGTAACACTTTATTTTGATGGTCCATTTGAGCATTAGTAGACTGTCTGCTTAATATCTGTTGACACTGACATTTAACAGTCCTTCAACAGACATTTAACTGACTATAAGAAACTTTGCAAGTACATGTCAACTTACACTAACCCTAACCCTAACCCCAACCCAACAGTCTACTTATAATCTAATGAGAATTAATTGACATGTAGATGCAATGTAACTTATATTCAACAAACGGACCATCGAAATAAAGTGTGACCAAAAAAATTATTATAAGAAAAGGTTGTTGGAGAAATGATCAAATCCCATCATGCAATTCAAAAGCATAAATAAACCGCAAATTAAAAAGAAAATCGAAAAATTGTTACTTTACTAATTTCTATAGTTTACAATGGTAACACTTTCTTTACACCTGAGAATCTTACAAAAAAAAAAAAAAAGCATTCTTCAACAAAAACAAATTATGTCAAGTGGCTTTTGTATTAAAACCGTTAATTATAATAATATTAATTAGCAATTTATTTCCTGTCTGTGAGTTTGCGTGATAAATCGTGTGTGTAAAAGGAGGAGATGCGCGGAAAGAAACAGCTTGGGAAATGTTCTCATCAGCTCCGGTAATTAGAGGAATCTCATAAATTAGACTGCATTTAAAGAGCACTCAGAAAGACATGCTGAATAGTTAACATTTTTCATTACGTGGTGGAGCGCTCGGGGGAGAAAACCAAAAAAAGAGTGAACAGCTGTTTGGAGATCAGGCCCCTGTTGGAAATCCACATGGCTTGTTCAAGGTGAACTTCAGTGCGCGGGAATACAAACACTGAAAACTTCTGTCACGCTAATTAAGCCGATGCTGTTTGTTGATTCTTTCTGTCAATGTTTTTCTTCATGAGTAGATAATACCTGCTTATATATATATATATATATATATATATATATATATATATATATATATATTACAATGGTATGAGTATTTTCAGGCTTGACTGTATATATTACAGTTGAAGTCAAATTTATTAGCAACTTATTACAATTCATTTTCTTTTACAAATATTTCCCTTCGCTGTGAAAAATGGAGCCATGAATTCTGCTCTGAACCAAAATATCCTGAAAGTGAATGTCCGGGCATCTTTTAGTGACCTCAGGCTGAAGTGAACTTGGGTTCTGCAGCAAGACAATGATCCAAAGCACAGTCCACTACTGAATGACTGAAGAAGTTCTGACCTGAATCCAATTGAGATCTGAATCCAGTTGCTCGAAAAACCCCCCAGTATGGCTGAATTACACCAATTCTGCAATGATGAGTGAGCCAAAGTTCCTCCACAGTGCTGTTACAGAATCATTGCAAATGATTGCAAACGCTTGATTGCAGTTGTTGCTGCTAAGGATGGCCCAACCAATTAGATTAAGGGGGCAAACACTTTTTTACACAGGGTTATGTAGTCTTATATTTTTTGTTTTCCTTTAATATTAAAAACATTCGTTTCAAAACTGCATGGTGTTTACTTGTGTTATCTTTGACTAATATTTAAATTTGTTTGATGATCTGAAACAATAAAGTGTGACATAAAAAAACAACAACAACAAATCAGTAAAGGGGCGAACATTTATTTTATAATTTAAAAATTATTTATTAGCAAATTATTAAATTTATTATTATTATTATTATTATTATTCAAACTATTCTTTAAATTATTATTATTTAAATTATTATTACTATTTTTTTATTCTTTATTAAAATATAATAATATTAATAATTTATTATTGTTATTAATATTAAAATTTGAATTATTATTTATTGTTAATATTATTATTATTATTAAAATAATGATATTAATAATAATAATTATAATTTTTTTAAATAATATTAAATAATTATCATTTGTATTATTATTATTTAAACTATTCTTTAACATCTTATTATAATTATTATTTAAATTATTTTTTTAATTATTATTATATTTAAATTACTCATTGAATTATTATTATTTTTAATTATTATTATTACTATTTAAATTGTTCATTGAATATTAATAATAATAATAATAATAATGTATTATTATTATTATTATTATTATTATTATTTAAACTATTCTTTAAATTATTATTATTTAAATTATTATTACTATTCTTTAAATGATTTATTAAATAATAAAAATATTAATAATTTTTTATTATTATTAATATTAAAATTTGAATTAATATTTGTTATTATTATTATTATTATTGTTATTATTAAAATTGTGATATTAATAATAATTATTACTATTTTTGGTTAAATTAATATAAAATAATTATAATTTTTTATAATTAAAAAAAAAAGAGTTTTTTAGCAGTGGCTGAAGAGGGATTCTGTAGTTTCCTTTTTTCTGTAAATGTTCATATACTAAATTTAGCTTTTGAATTACACATACATATTTTCTTAGATCAAATTAGTCAGACATCAAACTGATTATTTTTGAGGCAAAATCTGAAGCTTGTGTTGTGTTTTGAGTCTGCACATAAATCTCAAATATAGTGACAGTTTATGTTGACCAATGGATTTTCACACTTACTATAGTTTGTGTATACTCTGCTTGACCTGCAGAGGACAGAGTTGATACTTTTTCAAACTTAAGGTGTACAAGAACTTTCTGGCCTTCTCAAATACTAACCTTTATTTAATTTTCTGTCTTTTTTTCAGGCAACTATTCACACAGTGTAGCATTAAACTGATGTTTATTCATGTATACTGTCAGCTAAAAGGGGTAGTTCACCCAAAATTAAAATTACCTCATCGTTTACTGTCCCTGAACACAAAAGAAGATATTTTGAAGAATGCCATCAACTTAGTATTAGGAAAAATAAGAATATTATGGAAGTCAATGGGTGCCATTCTTTGAAATGTCTTCTTTTGTGTTGTACTGTACATTTGAATTTTTGGGTGAACTGTCCCTTTAAGAGTCACAATAATTGTAATTTATGCAGTTAGATTTTTGGTCTGAATATTTAACTTCAAAATATATTTTTATATTAAAATATAAAATAAAATAAACAATAAGTTATTATTATTTTTGTTTAGCTTAATGTGTATAGTTTAGTTTAATATAAAAAAATAATAAATAAAGCCAACATTTGAATTAAATCAAATCCTTTCATCAAGGTTGTCCTAAAACTATCCAACAAAACTAATTCTTGGCTTTGTACAATTTAAAAAACCTTTTTTATATACAATTCAAATGTTGACTATACAGTATACATATATAGTAGATGCATGCTTGGATAGAGTGCTTAGAAGAAAAAAAATAGTACACCCTCACAGATTTTACAGAAAAAACATTCATTTAGTGTTTAAATTCATATTTATATTGGTTTTACAATACATTCACCAAATTCCAAAAGCAACATTTTTAGGATTATGCTGCAAAAATGAAAACAATCAATACAATTGTAGCTAACTGGAGAAGTCAAAGAGGCCATAAAAACTATTAGATTTTGTTGAATTTGGGTGTATTTATGGTGGTTTATGGGGTCATCCTGCTTTAAACACTTAAACAGGGTTAAGGTTAGAGTTAGGGTAAGGCCACACAATAATCTGTTTTACCATACAGTTGCAATCAGAATTATTAGCCCCCCTTTGAATTTATTTTTCTTTTTTAAATATTTCCCAAATTATGTTTAACAGCGCAAGGAAATTTTCACAGTATGTCTGATAATATTTTTTCTTCTGGAGAAAGTCTTATTTGTTTTATTTCGGCTAGAATAAAAGCAGTTTTTAATTTTTTTAAAACCCTTTTTAAGGTCAATATTATTAGCCCCTTTAAGCTATATATTTTTTCAATAGTCTACAGAACAAACCATCATTATACAATAACTTGCCTAATTACCCTAACCTGCCTAGTTAACCTAATTAACCTAGTTAAGCCTTTAAATGTCACTTTAAGCTGTATAGAAGTGTCTTGAAAATATCTAGTCAAATATTATTTACTGTCATCATGACAAAGATAAAATAAATCAGTTATTAGAAATGAGTTATTAAAACTATTATGTGTAGAAATGTGTTGAAAAAATCTTCTCTCCGCTAAACAGAAATTGGGGAAAAAAAATAAACAGGGGGGCGAATAAATTAGGGGGTTTAATAATTCTGATTGCAACTGTATAGTCCCTGTAAACCTGTGTGTGTGTGTGTGTGTGTGTGTGTGTGTGTTTGAAAAAGAGAGTGGGAGAAAGGCCGACGACATGAATAATCATTTTCTCAGGTTAGGATTCCAGTGGTGTATCTTACACCTGTTAGTTGTACTAGTGCTATCATTCACCACCATTAATATCCAATATCATATGAAGCAAGAAACTGTGTGTGTGTGGTTTTTGTATAATAATATGAGTATGACAAGGATACTCTATAATGGTAAATTACGGGGTCATGCCACTTTCTGACACTTAAGGTTAGGGTTTGGGTTAGGCCACATAATAAGCAGTTTTTATTGTATAAATTACATTACACCTATAAGGAGTCCCTGTAAACCACGGAAACCAATGTGTGTGAGTGTGTGTGTGTGTACTAGTTTTGGTGGTTTACAAAGACGATAGTTTTTGTTTAATGGCATGGGTGTGACCTAGTTGTACTCTCTTCAAACACTTAGGGTTATGGTTATGGTTATGGTTAAGCCATATAATAAGCTGTTTTCACTATATAAATTAGATTACCGTATAACGAGTCTCTGTAAACCACCAATACTAGTGTGTGTGTTTGAAAAAGAGAGCGAGAGAAAACCTGATGACAGGAATCAATAATCATTTTCTCAGGTTAGGATTCCAATGGCGTATCTTACGCCTGTTAGTTGCACTAGTACTTATCATGAGTATGAGTGATCATGAGTGTGACATAGTTGTACTCTATTATGGTGGATTACGGGGTCATGCCACTTTCAGACACTTAAGGTTAAGGTTAGGATTAGGGTTAGGCCACATAATAAACAGATTTTACTATATAAATTTCACTTTGTCTATGAAGAGTACTTGTAAACCACAAATGCCAACGTGCGCGCGTGCATGTGTGTCTGTACGTATGTGAACTAATTTTGGTGGTTTACAAAAATAGTACTTTTTGTTTAATGACATGGGTGTGCCATAGTTTTGCTGTGGCACAGTGGTTTATGGGGACATGACACTTCAAACACTTACGTCCCATTCACACGGGGCGTCAGCTTCAACGCTTCCCATTCACTTTGAATGGGTGACGTCAGGCATTGGCGAACTGCATTGTGGATCCGTCGGCGCCGCTTCAAAGGCGTTGCTCTCTGCAGAAGTTGGGACTTGCTCAACTTTTCAAGCGCCGACGGAAGCGTCAGCCAATCAGATCGCTGTATGCAAATGATCCAGCTCAGACAGTGGCCTATTGCTGACTAATTTTATTGGCTGACGCTGCTATGATGATCGCGTCAGCCCCAACTTCAGACACGCCCTCTGTCAAGCGTTGACGCTGAAGCCCCGTGTGAATGGGCCGTTAGGATTAAGGTTAGGGTAAATTACAGCCTATGAAGAGTCCTTGTAAACCACCAATACCAATGTGTGTCTGTGTGTGTACTGTTTTGGTGATTTACAAGGATAGTATTTGGTATAATATCATGAGTATAGCATAGTTGTTCTCTATAATGGTGGTTTACGGGGGCATGACACTTCAAACATTTAAGGTTAAGGTTAGAGTTAGGGTTAGGCCAGGGGTGTCCAAACTCAGTCCTGAAGGGGTGGTGTCCTGGAGAGTTTAGGTCCAACCCTAATCAAACACACCTGAACCAGGTAATCAAGCTCTTACTAGATATACTAGAAACTTCCTGGCAGGAGTGTTGAAGCAAGTTGGAGATGAACTCTCCAGGACACTGGCCCTCCAGGACTGAGTTTGGACACCCCTGGGTTAGGCCATAAGCAGTTTTTACTGTATACATTACATTACACCTATGAAAAGTCCCTGTAAACCACCACAACCAACTTGTGTGTGTGTGAGTTTGAAAAGGAGAGCGGGACTGAGGTTTTCTGTGATGGTTGGGTTTGGGTTTATGTTAGGTTTAGGCCATATATTAAGCGATTATTACTATACAAATTACATTATGTCTTTGAAAAGTGTCTGTAAACCACTAATACTATCATGTGTGTGTGTGTGTGTGCGTGTGTTTGAGAAAGAGAGCGGGAGAGAGCAAGAGAAAGGCCCATGGCAGGAATAAATAATCATTTTCTCAGGTTAGGATTCCAGTGGTGTATCTTACGCCTGTTAGTTACACTAGTGCTATCATTCGCCACCATTAATATCCAATTTCATACGAAGCAAGAAAGCTTGTTTAGCAGGAATGTAATATGGTCAGATAACAGCAGGACAGCATCCCGCTCACATAATTACCCAAACGCGGTGCTGTGGGGAGGGATCAGATCCGCGGCCGGGCAGGGGGCATCGCCGATAAGCGCCCAGCGCGCTCCCACACACTGGTAATTACTTTATTGATAATTTGCAGGGAAAATTGCCTCAGCCAATCGTCGTTGCTAGATTTAATGGATTGGAGAGAAATAATAATAAAAAAACACCTTTCAAAAGAATTTAAAATATTTTTTAGGCCATAGGGGAAGGCTCTTTCCTTCGGCGATAATAGCTGAAAGTGATGTAAAATAGCCCACTCTTGGCATGATGCTGCTGGACGCGCGTGCATGTGTGTGTGTGTGTGTGTGCTTTGTGGCAGGGGATGTTTATCTGGCCGTCCCGCATTAACACGTTCCCCCCCCCCCCCCCCCCCCCCCCACCATCGCCTTAAATGAGGTCATAATTCTCTAAGGGTAAAGGCCTTGGTAATGAAATTGACATTTAGCAGCCGCACCACAGTCTATTAACTACAATAAATTTAATTTGCAACAGGCGCAGAAGTGAGCAGGGCTGCGGAAAGAGAGAAAGAGATGAAAAAAAATGAAATGGAGCAAACCTGACGGGGCCTGGTGTTTATTATGTGCGCTCGGCCACAAGTACATTTGCTAAAATAAGACCGCTCTTGTGTTCTCTCGTGTAACCAGAACTGCGAAACCATCAGATTAAACCACAGAAGAAAAAAAAACTAGAATACTGTAGATTTTGTGTGTTTTTTTCTCTCCAGATAGTGATCTCTGCTTCTAGACTCAGTCTCTGATTTCAGGAATGTTATTAAATCTCAATCCAGGCCTGCATCTTTAATGAAAATATGATTTTGTTAGCTTCTAAAATGCTGAGAACAGTTTTATTGATAAAAAATAGGAACTTTTGGTTAAGAAGTCTATTATTATTATTATTATTATTATTATTATTATTAATATTATTATTATTATTATTATTATTATTATTTTGATAATGATATTAATAATAATAATTATAATTTTTATTAAATTACTATGAAATTATTATTAGATTATTATTATTATTATTATTAAAACTATTCTTTAAATTATTATTATTTAAATTATTATCACTATTTTTATTATTTATTAAATAATAATAATAATAATAATAATCTTAATAATTTATTATTTTTATTAATATTAAAATTTGAATTATTATTTATTGTTGTTATTATTATTATTATTATTATTAAAATTATGGTAGTAATAATAATTATTATAAACTTTTATTAAATTAATATTAAATCATTATTATTTTTATTATTATTATTTAAATTATTCTTTAAAATCTTATTATTATTATTGTTACAATAATTTTAAAAATTATTATTATATTTAAATTACTCTGTAAATTATTATTATTAGTCTATGTTCACCAAACTATTTTAGTTGCATGCTTCATTTTTGTGTATGTGTTCTACAAAAGCAAGATAGTCATTGCAATTTAAATCTACATTATATGGTAAATAATAATAGGATTTAAATGCTGCCTAAGCAAAACATCTAGTTATTGTATTATTACAGTATTTTATCATTACAGGTATGGTTATTTCCTGATTTTGCTTGACAGCATATGGGGCATTATAGTGCAATAAACATCGAATCTGTCTCATCTGGCATTGAGTCTGTACTTTTATTATGTTTTTATAAATTCATGCCATAAAATAAAATCTATAGATAAAGAAATAATTCTTACACAATTAAAATATTTAACAGTGTATTATAAAAATCTAAAAATTCTTTAAATACTACTACTACTACTACTACTACTACTACTAATAATAATAATCATAATAATCATAATAGCAAGGTTTCCGCTACATTCATTCATTCGTGGCGGGCCGCCACGCCAAAATTCATCCGGCCACGGCTACATTACAGCTTCTTATTTAAAACATTTAGTCGTGTTTTTTATAGCGGATTATAATCGCACCAAAACATATTAGAGGTAAACAGCGCAAACTTTTCTGTAACCGTGGTGCTGTGCGCTATTTGTTCAAGGTGACATGCTGACTGACTCTCTGACAGACTGACTGACAGGTGCGTGAGTCTAGCAAACACGGCGTAGCTTTCAGTTAAGATGAACACAGTTTCCATAAGTATACTTTATTGATAAAGGTCAATGGCTCTGCATACAATGACTTTATCTTGCTGGAGTTTATAGCTGTTTCATTTTACTTCAGGACGCGTTGATGTCGGAAAACGCACAAAAACACACTAAATCGCGCTTCAGCAGCGCTTACTGGAGAGCGCACAAGAAGATCTGCACCTGAACGTGTAAATTTGAGTGCGTGCAAGAAGTTCTGTGCTCGAACAGAGGAAATCGGCGCGCAAGCAAAGAGATTCGCATGCTCGTATTACATGAATGCTATCTCGACTTGTTATACTGCATATAATATTTGTCTTTGAAATAGTTGGCAGATCTGTGTAAAAAAAAAAGCCCTGCCGCCACTGCTGGAAAAAATCCTAGAGGAAACACTGTAATAGCAATATTAATTTTATTTAATTATTGTTGAAATTATTATATTATTATTATTATTATTATTATTATTATTATTATTATTATTATACTTAATTAAAATATTTAACACTGTATCATAATTATTTAAATATTACTACTACTAATAATAATTTAATAATTTTTAATTATTATTATTAATAATAATATCTGAATTATTAAAAATAATGTTTATATAATAAAGAATATAATAATAAGAATAATAAGAATAAGTGATAATTTGTATTAAATAATTATTATTTAAAAAATATTTAATTAATACTAATAATTTTATAATAAAACTAATAATTTTTAATAATAAAGTTATTATTATTATTATTATTATTATTATTATTATTATTTAAATTGTTCTTTAAATAATAATAATAATTAATAGTAATAATACTTTAATATAAAATTAATCATTAAAAATATATCAAAAGAATTATTAAATGATTAAAATATTTAACAATGTATCATATACACATACTACATCAATATTTAGTATGCAAATTATTTACTGGACTTTAAATGCTATTTTTGTGTGTGTGTGTGTGTGTGTGTGTGTGTGTGTGTGTGCGTGTGCGCAAAATTATGCAATACATTTATATTATGCAATATATTTATATCAATAAAGTAAAATAAATATCATACATATCGTGTTTTGTCGACATTTCTCAAGCTAACATTATATGACAGCTTTTCAGTTAAACTATTTTTGTCTCAACATAAAAAGCAATATGAAACAACACACAAAAAAATAGCTTTAGTTATATCAGAGGCTGTTGCATAATGCAGTGGAAATCACATCGTGATGTAAATGAGATGCACTTTAGCAGAAAATGAAGTGATCTTCGAGAATACTTTGGTGCGAATTTAATTGATTACATAATATTTAGAAAATATTAATAATATTGCTTGAAGCAAAAGTACACTAATTGAGTGTTTGACTTTTATTCCCTATACTCACCCAATCTGTGTGTGTGTGTGTGTGTGTGTGTGTGTGTGTGTGTGTGTGTGTGTGTGTGTGTGTGTGTGTGTGTGTGTGTGTGTGTGTGTGTGTGTGTGTGTGTGTGTGTGTGCGTGCGTGTGTGCGTGCGCGCGCGTGCGCGTCTGTGTGTGTGCGTATGTGTATGTGTATGTGCGCGTGTGTGTGTGTGTGTGTGTGTGTGTGTGTAGATAGTTAGTTTTGCTCTGTCCTTGAGGATCAATACAGCATGTGTACAGTCAAAGTGTGCTCCTCCCTAATGGCCACTTCATAAGGGTTTGGCATGAGTACTTAATTGACACCAACCATTGATCCTGAAAACACTGATTTGTCATGACCGTGTGATTCTGAACATATTTAATTCTGTTTATTATTTTATTTCATTAAATGTTTCCCAGTACTGGGTTGCGGCTGGAAGGGCATCCGCTGTGTAAAACATATGCCGGAATAGTTAGCGGTTCTTTCCGCTGTGGCGACCCCTGATAAATAAGAGACTAAGCTGAAGGAAAATGAATGAATGAAATTTTACCTATGATTAAATTCAGTAACTTTTACACATAATTTTTTTCTAGTGGTTTTGGGTAACACTTTAGTTTAAGTCACAATTCACAGCATTAATCAACCATTAACTTACACTACTAGCTTAATGAACTGCCAATTAGCAATTACCAGAGTTGGGTGTAACGCATTGCACAGTTACATTTTGACTTTAATGTAATGTAACGTATTGCATTTTAAATGTGTGTAATTTGATTACAGTTACTAAAGTCAGTGTAATTGCGTTACTTACGTTACAAATATAGTCTTCAGAAGTTTTTTTTTCTTCTGTTAAATCACGTTTTCCACTGCACTGTCAGTTAATAAGCATGCACTTTTAAATAGCTGGAGAACGTGAGCTGAAATGGCTGCTGTCGAGAGTGTTTGCTTCTTCAAGTATAAATACAGACATTACTTTGATTTCATTGAGCGTAAAAACAAAAATATTGCTGTGAACTGCAGTCTATGTCCAGCCTCTAAAGAACTTTCCATTGCTTTTAACTCGACTAGCAACTTGTTCAAGAGCTTGAACAGAAAGCATTCTACTAATCGGCATAATACTCACACCGCCGCCTAAAAACACAGCGGTCTAACCCAGCCTAAATTGTATTTTTGTGCAGGATCGGGAGTGAAGATACAGTATCTTCTGAATGTGAAGAGAAGCTTAGCTGCTTATGGGGCTGTTTACATATCGTGTCTTTTGCGCGCGCGCACTTGCATTTCCCAGGCACACCTAGTTAAAAACTGTGAGTCACGCGACAAGAACTGACCAATCCACTTTATACTTTGTATGGAACATACACATTTCGGTAGACTAATTACCTCAGACTAGGGATGCAACGATTAACCGGTTTCACTATTAACTGCGCTTTAATTTGTCACGATTAATTAATCGTAAAGGCTTCTCAACACCACGTTTCTGCACAGAACAAAACTGCAGCAACCAAACAAAGGTATGCCAACTGTGCGCTAGTTTGTACACCGAGACTAATACCCACGCACACTGGATTAACTATGAATAAGGCTATTAACTAAGGCAAGCCCGTGGAAATTGGTTATTTCCAATGGAGGGACGCCCACGCAACGCAACGCGCTCACGCTTTTAGCCACACCGAGTTGAGATGACAGGGAGATGTGTGACTGCGAAAACTGCAAACGGCTGAAGTTTGGGGAAGAAGTAATGAAAAGTACACAGGTTTGCAAACCCACTTAAAGTTACAAATAACGGCGCCGATGATGAAAGCATGTTAATCCTAGAGAATGTTAATCCGCCAGCCGAGATCAATCGAGTGATTTCGGAGAGTGCTGGAAAACTCGTAGTGGATCAGCTGTTTAATGGCCCGAATCTCGATGCGTTGATTTCACTGTGTGTTCAGCGCAAATGGAAGCTAAATGTAAAATTTAACACAGTATCGTCAAAGACTATAGAATAGGGACTTTGGTATAGTATATACGTATAAAAACAATAGTGCAAAATGTATATTTCTTACTGCAATGCTTCATTTTTGCTTGATTCAAACCATACATTTATTTGTCAGTGTAACAGTTGGACTTTTTTATAGCAGATAACTCACATTTAAGCACATTCAAGACAGCATGATAATGAGAAATGTAATACATTGTTAGTATTATTGTCATCATAGTCATCATTAATATTTTATAGATATTAGACATTAATTTTGGAATTATTGCACAAATATCAATACGTCATAATAGAATTAGTTAGTTTCTGCTTTTTGTTAGTCCTGACTGATGTTGTTTTCAAATACAATCAATCTGTTAATATACAATTTGCAGTGGTGCTCAGTCAGTTTTGGTGGGTGCTCCTAATTTTTTTTCTGGTGCTCCTAAATGTCTGAAGTTGGGAGCACCAGTGCTACAAAGTAAAAAAGTTAATTTCGAGCCTTGCATTAGACAAATACTATTTTTTTATTCTCATTTTTATTTATTTACTCATTGTTCTGTGATTTATATACAGCTTAGAAATTATTCATATTTAAATGTCAAAAATTTCACTTACTTTTAAGCACAAAGAGAAAAATTGAACTGTTGTTTGTTTTTAATATTAGTATGTGCTTTATTATTAGGTTACTAAGCAGCAATAAACAATTAAAAATATAAGGAGTTTTCATATGATTTTCTAAACTAGTCGTGTTTTGAAATGAATAAATGCATATTAACCGTGATAACCGTGAAACCGTGATTATTTCTCAGACTATAATCATACAACCAAAATCTATAATCGTTGCATCCCTACCTCAGACAAGCACAGAACACCTAAACACTGCAGTGCTTTTCCATACTATGGATGTCAATGGTTACAGGTATCCAGTTTACTTCATGTCTTCTTTTGTGTAAAAAAAAAAAAAAACAGGTTTGGAACAAGTGAACGATGAGAGAATTTTAAGTTTTGGACGAAGTCTTTTGAATATGTCAAGCTGCTGTAATCAACCCATTGTAATGTTTATTAAATTACTGAAAGAGCTGCAGAGCTTATTTTGTATTTTTATAGGTATATTTTATATGTTTTAAAAGTAACTTCAAAGTAAAGTAAGTAGTAATCTGATTACTTTTTACATTAAGTAACTAGTAATGTAATCAGATTACAATTTTCCAGTAGTAGTCAGTAATTTGTAATCTATTACTTTTTAAAAGTAATTTACCCAACACTGGCAATTGGTCATGTGTTTCCTAAAGGTCTCGTTCCCGCCACCGAAGGTCTCGAAGTTGCAGTAGTGGCCGATCCAGCAGGAAACGCAGCAGAGAGCGAGACCGTGGACAGCGCAGGACTCGGGACAAAGACAGGACGCGAGACAGAACTAAAGACAAAGACACGGATAAAGCCAAGGAAAAGGAAAAACAAAGGTAATACTTTTTACTCAATAATTAGAATGATTTTTTTCCCTTCTATCTTATTCTCTCGCCTGCACACTAGGCATGTGCCGGTATAAGATTCGGACAGTATGATAAACTTGCATAAAAATATCACGCTATTGTGATTACTGCGCTAAAGTATGTTCTTTTTAAATGTCTGGATAAACCCCCCGCCCCCCCAATGAATGTGTAACGGAGACCAGCTAGTGATGTGCCTGTGATGCTAGAAGTCATGGTCTTAAGCCTCCTCATTAGAGCAACCGATTTCCATGCAGAGAGTCGCTGAGTCGATCCCAGCTCAGTGCACGTTGGGTGGTGTATGACCAGCGAGGTTACATTGGTGCCGTGACCCGGATGGGAGTAAAGTTTAGGGGGGTGAATTTTACAAGTGAAGTGCTGCGCAGGTAAACCTTACTCCTCTGACCTCTAAAGGTGCTCATGTCCCTATCAGAGCACCAATTCACAGATGTTCAATATATCTTGTCTATATTCCCCAGCGATTTAGTCATTGATGGCGTTATTGCTTGTAAGTGTCTGCTTTTATATTTAGTGTCATTTTTTTTGCTTTGATTAATATTTGCTGGTAGGGAAAATCTATTTGTTCAATTCTGCTATTTATACTTTGACTTTACGTTCCTATTTGTACTTTAATTTCACTTATCCTGCACATTAGAATAGAAACTGTATGAAAAACACACAAATGCACTGACAGTTATATCTACCGTAGATTGTTCTGAGTCAATGATGCTACCGTTCAGCACAAATCCATACACTACTTGACAAAAGTCTCATCGTCGATCCCAGTTGTAAGAGCAGCAAATAATAACTTGACTTCTAGATGGAAAAGTGGCAGATGGTGGATTTTTCCCATGAATCATCTGTTGAACTGCATCCCAATCATCACCAATACTGCAGAAGACCTGCTGGAACCCGCATGGAGCCAAGATTCTCACTGAAATCAGTCAAGTTTGGTGAAGGAGAAATCATGGTTTGGGGTTACATTCAGTATGGGGGCGTGCGAGAGATCTGCAGAGTGGATGGCAACATCAACAGCCTGAGGTATCAAGACATTTGTGCTGCACATTACATTACAAACCACAGGAGAGGGCAAATTCTTCAGCAGGATAGCGCTCCTTCTCATACTTCAGCCTCCACATCAAAGCTCCTGAAAGCAAAGAAGGTCAAGGTGCTCCAGGATTGGCCAGCCCAGTCACCAGAACTTAAAATTATTGAGCATGTCTGGGGTAAGATGAAGGAGGAGGCATTGAAGATTAACCCAAAGAATCTTGATGAACTCTGGGAGTCCTGCAAGAACGCTTTCTTTGCTATTCCAGATGACTTTATTAATGCGTGATTTGAGTCATTGCAGAGATGTATGATGCAGTCCTCCAAGCTCATGATGGAGTCAGACACAATATTCATTCTGTTTCCACTGCAGCATGACTTTATATTCTATACTGACAAGACTTTTGTCTAAGCAAAGTCAGACCTTTCTGTCCTAATTAAATCATTAAAAATCAAGCTATGATCATATTTTATTTTGGTCAAATAAGCGTAATCTAGAGGCCTTTGCCTTTCATATAAGCCACTTCTGATACCAATCGATCAACTAGAAGTCAAGTTAATATTTGTTGTTCCTAAAACTTGGATAGGCGACAAGACTTTCGTCAGGTAGTGTACATTTCTCCTTTCTGGCTGTTCTTTCTCTGATGGAGTTCTGCAGAAGCACAGCTCAGGTGTGTCTCCTCATCGGTTAGTAACTCCATATCTTATTGCACAACAATTATCCATTTTTGCCTAAGAAAATAGAAATTACTCAGCCCATGACTTGGCGGTCAGTGGGAGATAGTAATGTTGTACCCGCCAGGGGGGCGTTCCCCTAATGATGTGTCGACACATGGAAACTATCAGTTGTTGTTGTGTTGAGGAGTCCACTTAAGCGGCGTGATACATTTACAACCCAGCCCGCTACAGCACAGGGTGTCCAATGTTTTGAAAACAGTATACCGCCACTCAGCCTTTACAAACGTCTTTTTGGCCTCAAACAAGTAACAAAAATGAACTTATACCAGAGGCCTTCACACTGTCAAACTGTACCAAGCCATCAATATATCAGTCTTAGTAGGAAATCTTATAGTTTAGATTCATCTGAGTGTTCAGCTCAATAGTGTGGTAGGCCTCATCCATCCAGCCTTTCTAACACAGTGTATACACCATCCCGCTGGGCGTCTAATGCGTTTGCTCCTCTCTCACTGTCTTGATTTATGCCCAGGTGTAATATGCGTGAGCAAGCTCTAACTGCATTTCCATCCTATTTGCCCCCTTCGAGCCCCCACCTCGAGTCTACAGGCAGATTTGACTCCAAGACACAAAGTGTTCTCCGCACCCGTTCCAATATCAACAATCAGTAAGCCTGGAAGACATTGGGCGAACGTATTTACAACCGTAATTATAGAAACACAATGTGTTCAAGATGTCGTGATCTTTACAGATTTCTGACATTCTGCTGTTTGGACGCTTCTACAAACATTTCCGACCAAATTTATACATTGGGGTAAGTGACAGCGGTAATTATTGTGCATAGCATTCATCATTAGAAGTAATACGTTGTGGGGCCACTTCTATTGTGACGCCCATCAGTCCTCTGTTCATTAGTTGTGACGTAAACAACTAATGAAAACAGTCACATGCCCATAAACAGTTTCTGGAGCAAAACTGATTAGATTACATTTAGTCATTTAGCAGACGAACTTGTCCAAAGTGACCTACAGTTGAGGAGGCTTTCAGAGATTCAACAAGAAAAGGCAATACACACAACAAGTGCTAATTATACAAAGGAGATGTCCATGCTCAAAGAATTCATTGCTAGAGTAAGGAGGGGGAGTTTTAAAGAGCGAAGAGTGTTTCTACGGGTGGTTTGTCAAGCCCACTCACCTGTGCGAGGCACACTTCATGAATTCGCGTTGTTTGTAGTGATTTTAAGAAAGTGTCTGGTGCAAAACTGGTGTAAGTGTTGCTTAAAGTGTCAGGGAGATGAAAGACTGCGTTTTCTACAGGTGGCTTGTCAAGCCCACTCACCCGTGTGAGGCACACTCAGAATTAATAAGTTTTGGGCTTGTCGTGTGATTTGTGGTGGGGGAAAGAAGATGGGGTTCTGGTTTTATTCACGCGGGTGCAGGTGATCTCGGAAAAGATGGGTTTTTAGTTGTCGTTTGATTGATACTTGTGAATCAGCAGTCCGTGTGGGAATAAGACGATTATTTCACCAGTGAGGAACAGTGAATGAAAAGGTTCTGGAAAGTGACTTATAGCCTTTCTTTGATGGTTCCACAAAACAGCGCTCTCTCCCCACTGGAGGGGATGTAGACCCCTAGGAGCAGGGGGAGGTGAGTGGTAGGGTTCATACGGTCAAGGCCCGTGCACACCGGGATGCTTTTTGCTCGCTTTTTTTTAGTCGACGTTTAACGCCTCGTGACTAAATGTGCCAATGTGATCGTGCAGGCCAAAGTGCTTAATGCCAGGCGTAAAAATGTCATTTTTTTAGGAAACGCCTCATGCTTGTTTTTTGTTTTGAACCTTCTCCACCAATCAGATCGGCTCTTTTCTTCACGTGCAGAGCTACTGAAGTTACAGTAAACAGAACTTGGAGGCGCTCAAGCGCAAAACTGTCAAAGCGAGCGCACAATGAAGAAGATGCCCAGAGGCGATATGAACGTAGAGCTTCTTATTGCACTGATGAACAATAACCATGGTCACCACCCATCTTGAAAAGTTTGCCCCCTCACATATACTAATGTGTCACAAACAGGACGTTAATATCACCAACCATTTCCATTTTATTAAGGTGTATCCAAATAAATGACCCACCCTGTGTATATATATATATATATACAGTTGAAGTCGGAATTATTAGCCCCCCTTTGATTTTTTCTTTTTCTTTTTTTAAATATTTCCCAAATGATGTTTATCAGAGCAAGGACATTTTCACAGTATGTCTGATGTTTTTTCTTCTGGAGAAAGTCTTATTTGTTTTATTTTGGCTAGAATAAAAGCAGTTATTAATAAAATAAAATAAATAAATAAAAATAAACATTTTTAAGGTCAATATTATTAGCCCCTTTAAGCTATTTTTTTCGATAGTCTACAGAACAAACCATCATTATACAATAACTTGCCTAATTACCCTAACCTGCCTATTTACCCTAATTAACCTAGTGAAGCCTTTAAATGTCACTTTAAGCTGTATAGAAGTGTCTTGAAAAATATCTAGTCAAATATTATTTACTGTCATCATGGCAAAGATAAAATAAATCAGTTATTAGAGATGAGTTATTAAAACTATTATGTTTAGAAATGTGTTGAAAAAAATCTTGTCTCCATTAGACAGAAATTGGGGGAAAAAATAAGCAGGGGGGGGCTAATAATTCATGCAGGGGGCCTAATAATATTGACTTCAACTGTATATATATATATATATATATATATATATATATATATATATATATATATATATATATATATATATATATATATATATATATATATATATATATATACTGTATATATATACAGAGAGAGAGAGATTATTGCAAATATTTTAGTTTTTTTGCACTGCTTGATTTTTATTTGTTCTTTTTTTGTTAGCAAATTTCATTTTTATTTCTCAAAAAGATATTTTTTTCCTTTTTTTATTTATGTTAGCAAAATTTATGTTTATTTCTCAAAAATTAATTTTCGATTTACGATTTTTGGAGATTTGCCTTTTTTTTTTTGGCTCAATTTGCAAAACTTTTATTTTATATATATCTTTTATTTTGCAAGTATATATGGCCCTAGATTGACTCCATAGTTAAACAAGGATAATTGTGCCAACTGATGATCAACAGTAAAAATAACAAATTGTACACCTTCCCAACAAGGAAAACCACCAACAGTCATATATATGGTGTGAAGGCTTTGCAATCAAAAATGTGATTATAATGGAAGTCAATGGGACAAAAACAGCCACCAACATAACAAAAGGGGAGTCAATTTGTCCAGATTGTATTGTTGAGTTATACAAACATTTCAAAGCATTTTTCCAAAATATGTGTCAACATAAGATTTGTCACCAAACATCATCCCATTAGCTAAAACACAGAGACAGTTGTGGCCAAATTAGGTCTCAAAATCACCCCAGAGTGGATGAAAACATCCCCAACATAACATAAGAGTTGAGCAATAACAACAACTGACCCCCCCCCCCCCCCCCCCCCCCCCCCACAATTCTAATGAATCTTTAGTTATAAATAAATGTATAAATGACACAGTGATGATTATTCAGTTTAACTTTTCCTCATTAAACACTATATTTCATTTATTTATCAAGCAGTAAAACAATTACAGTGAATAGCGGATGTACTTTGTGTCTTTATGCTCGATTCCTCAGGTGATCTGGCAACACTGCTGCATGAGTCACATTTTAATTGAATCGATTAAAAGTGTTTCTAAATCAATCAAACAACTAGCGATTAATCATTGTAAACAGTAAACACAGTTTGATCCCCAGGAATTTGGCTGCTGTTCTTTCTCGTGTGTGTGTGTGTGTGTGTGTGTGTGTTTTCTATATTTTAATTTCTCCGCAGCTTATGTGCCCTAAGGGACTCAATACATGTAATTGTGGCTGTAATTAGGAGATGTGGCTGAGATGACATTAACATAATGGAGGGACAAACACAAATGAGCCAACACAGGGGCCGCTATATCTTAAAGACTTTAAACCCCTGGGACCCCCACCTTAATCTGAGCTCCAGTCTTCAATAGCTCCATTTACACTGATGCGTTTTAATTCACATACACTACTACACTAGCCTGTAGATACGGCCGTCTGCGCTTTAACAATTGCGAACTGGACATTGGTCAGAGATTAGTGGCTAATATTTTTTTTCTGACTGCTGCATGTAGATTTGAATTGGTCTAAAAAGCATGAGCAGGTTAAATAGTCAAGGTGACTGTTATGTGCAAATTAATGGTCATTAATTGTTTATATTATATTAATCTTTAGCATCTGGAAAGCTGGAAACCTGTAGCTATTGACTTCCACAGTATTTGCTTTTCCCACTATGGAAGTCAATGGTTACAGGGTTTTTTGTTAACAAAGAAACTTGGTCACGTCTTATTTGAATGTACAATTTATGCTATTAACAACCATTAACTAAGACTTTTAGCTCTTCTAATTTCTTCTAATTAGCTGCTTATTAATAGTTACCAAGGATTTAGTCAGGTTTAGGTTTGGGTATTGGCTAGGACTAGGGATGGAGAATAAGATCCTACTTTACAAGTGTTAATAAACAGTTCATCTTAATAATAGGCAGGTAATAAGCCAGTAGTAAGTGCTGTGAATTGTTACTTAAACTAAAGTGTTAACTCATAAAGGATTAGAACCACTTGAGGGTGGGTAAATAGTGAGTTTTTGTGTAAATGATACTTTTTAAAATGTCTGTATCTGTGATAGCCATGCTTTGGTGCATTTCTCAAAAGCAGTAGCTAAATATGGTATATATATTGTATTATACTGTATATACATATACAGGCAGGGCAGAATTATTAGGCAAGTTGTATTTTTGAGGATTAATTTTATTATTGAACAACAACCATGTTCTCAATGAACCAATAAACTCATTAATATCAAAGCTGAATATTTTTGGAAGTAGTTTTTAGTTTGTTTTTAGTTTGAGCTATTTTAGGAGGATATCTGTGTGTGCAGGTGACTATTACTGTGCAGAATTATTAGGCAACTTAACAAAAAACAAATATATACCCATTTCAATGATTTATTTTCATCAGTGAAACCAATATAACATCTCAACATTCACAAATAAACATTTCTGACATTCAAAAACAAAACAAAAACAAATCAGTGACCAATATAGCCACCTTTCTTTGCAAGGACACTCAAAAGCCTGCCATCCATGGATTCTGTCAGTGTTTTGATCTGTTCACCATCAACATTGCGTGCAGCAGCAACCACAGCCTCCCAGACACTGTTCAGAGAGGTGTACTGTTTTCCCTCCTTGTAAATCTCACATTTGATGATGGACCACAGGTTCTCTATGGGGTTCAGATCAGGTGAACAAGGAGGCCATGTCATTAGTTTTTCTTCTTTTAGACCCTTTCTTGCCAGCCACGCTGTGGAGTACTTGGACGCGTGTGATGGAGCATTGTCCTGCATGAATATCATGTTTTTCCTGAAGGATGCAGACTTCTTCCTGTACCACTGCTTGAAGGTGTCTTCCAGAAACTGGCAGTAGGACTGGGAGTTGAGCTTGACTCCATCCTCAACCCGAAAAGGCCCCACAAGCTCATCTTTGATGATACCAGCCCAAACCAGTACTCCACCTCCACCTTGCTGGCATCTGAGTCAGACTGGAGCTCTCTGACCTTTACCGGTCCAGCCACGGGCCCATCAAGACTCACTCTCATTTCATCAGTCCATAAAAGCTTAGAAAAATCAGTCTTGAGATATTTCTTGGCCCAGTCTTGACGTTTCAGCTTGTGTGTCTTGTTCAGTGGTGGTGGTTTTTCAGCCTTTCTTACCTTGGCCATGTCTCTGAGTATTGCACACCTTGTGCTTTTGGGCACTCCAGTGATGTTGCAGCTCTGAAATATGGCAAAACTGGTGGCAAGTGGCATCTTGGCAGCTGCACGCTTGACTTTTCTCAGTTCATGAGCAGTTATTTTGCGCCTTGGTTTTTCCACACGCTTCTTGCGACCCTGTTGACTATTTTGAATGAAACGCTTGATTGTTCGATGATCACGCTTCAGAAGCTTGGCAATTTTAAGAGTGCTGCATCCCTCTGCAAGATATCTCACTATTTTTGACTTTTCGGAGCCTGTCAAGTCCTTCTTTTGACCCATTTTGCCAAAGGAAAGGAAGTTGCCTAATAATTATGCACACCTGATATAGGGTGTTGATGTCATTAGACCACACCCCTTCTCATTACAGAGAGGCCCATCACCTAATATGCTTAATTGGTAGTAGGCTTTCGAGCCTATACAGCTTGGAGTAAGACAACATGCATAAAGAGGATGATGTGCTCAAAATACTCATTTGCCTAATAATTCCGCACTCCCTGTATATATATATATATATATGTAATATGCTCTTTTCAAAAGAGGGCGGAGCCTCAAATGCCTGTGTGTCAGCATAGTGGCAGATTCAAGACTGATGTCTTATGCTAATGAGGGAGAGATGGTCACTAGTGGGCAGGGCTTATTTCCCTCTGATAACACGTACAAAGGGAGAATGTCAATCAAATTGACTATATATTGACGATTATAAAAATACAATAAAACATTGTTGTCTACTAGAAGGTGCTTATATTGATACACTGTTGTGTTTAAACCTCTTATAAAAGTGATTTTTGCATCTTGACTATATTTTTTCCTGAACGCAGACCATAAAAAACAGATACCCCCATGTACAATTTAAAGATGGATGCAGATTAGTAGCTTAATTTGCATTACCATAAAGAGCCGATAATCAATATAATAATGAAAGTACTGTATAAGTTGTAAAACTAACTGACTAATGAGGATTATGATAATATGATTATGCTAATGCATCATGTGAAAGTGAATCACACAGCCATCAATCACGCTTACGCTTTAGACACGCTTGTGTTGTGCTTTTCTCCTGATTCAGGGTGACTTTTTTTTCCCCTCCTCACGTCGAATTTTACCATTTTTTTGTTCTTGTTGCAGTTTCTAAACTTGCTGTATGCACTTTGACGTGAATTGAAGTGGCTCATGAGTGATTTGCATCCACGTTGCAGAATGTGTGTGTGTGTGTGAGGATCAAAGCAGAAGCTGTGTGGAGGGGTTTGCAGACCCCCACGTGTGGTGTTGTTTTCATAAAAGATTGATCAGAGCTCTAGGATGACAGCAGGCTCCTCCACACCCAGCACAATGTGTTTTCATGCAAAATTGATTGAAAAAGACGAGACGTTGTAAAGTGATCTTGTTGCCTTTTAAAGCCAAATTGGTCATTGTGGTGAGAGTGTGTGTGTGTGTGTGTGGTGTAGTGTGTGTACTTGGCTAAGCATATTTTGGGGACACATTTTTAATCATAAGTGAGCAAAATTAGCCCCCCTTTGATTTCTTTTTTCTGTTTTTTAAATATTTCCCAAAAGATGTTGAACAGATTCAGGAATTTTTCACCATATTTCCTATAATATTTTTTCTTCTGGAGAAAGTCTTATTTGTTTTTTATTCGGCTAGAATAAAAGCAGTTGAAAATTTTTTTAAAAACCATTTTAAGGTCAATATTATTAGCCCCCTTTAGCAATATTAGTTTTGGATTGTCTCCAGAACAAACTACTGTTATACAATGACTTGCCTAATTACCCTAACTTTACCCTAATTAACCTAGTTAAGCCTTTAAATGTCACTTTAAGCTGTATAGAAATGTCTTGAAAAATATATAATCAAATATTATGTGCTGTCATCATGGCAAAGATAAAGAAGTCAGTTATTAGAAATGAGTTATAAAAACTATTATGTTTAGAAATGTGTTGAAAAAATCCTCTCTCCGTTAAACATAAATTGGGCAAAAATTAAACGGGGGCTAATAATTCAGTGGGTTAATAATTCTGACTTCAACTGTATATATATATAAATATATGAAGAGGTCAGATGCAAAAGCCGCTAAACGTCACTTCCGCCAAAAATGAGCTAATGACATTGAGCGAATGCTTTAGGCACGTAGTACATGTTCAACAAATATTTTTGCTTCAAATCATCTACATCGCAGCGTCCGCGCATTCAGAAATAACAGTTTGTTGGCAAAAGCCTTTAAACGCCACATGCCTTTGACAGCAAAAGCTGCTATATCCTGAGAACCAATCAGAAGGCACGAATCAAATCATATGTTTTTATTGTAGCAGCGCGCTGACACGCCGGCTTTTATGAGGAGACTGTATTATTCCGCTTTCGATTTAGATTTTAAAAGATGGAGTTTGATGAACTGGATGAGCCTGTCCGGCTGTCAGTGAATGGCAATTGAAAACGTCCCTTACCTCAAAACACTGTGCATTATAAGAAAAAGAAAACACACTGTACAGTCGGAAGTGTACAGTAGCATGCATTCATAACGTGCTTTTGAATGAGTCCGATTTACTATACAGTAAACGGCAACTGCGTTTCACGAAAGATGAAGTTAAGATCACATTCTTTTATCCCACATGGATGCTATGAGGACAAACAAGAGACGAAAAAGAGACCAAGAGCTTGAGTATGGTGAGGATGAATGAATGACATGAGACATCCCCTTTTTGCTCAGTATGCCTTGTGTTTTATTTGCTAATGTAAGCTCTTTTTAAAAGATAAATGAAATGTGTAAAACTATAGATTATTTAGATTACTTTATACCACCTATACGTCTGATAAGCTTTTTATATTGATAGACAATGCAGATAGTGATGTTTATATTATATATTATAGGTGGGCATGGATTAGTTTTTTAAATCTAGATTAATCTCACTGTAATCTTGGAATTAATCTAGATTAAAATGGCTCATTTGAATACTTCCGAAGGCATTCAGAATATGTGTGCTTCCCAAATAATGACTAAAGGAAGTCTTTGAGAACGGGTTTCTCAAGCCAGGTGGCGCATAAGACCAGGGGCTCATCTCCTGTTTCCAAAATGCATCACAAACTGCTTGAGAAACTGTTCTACTATGATAATTGGTGATGAAAATAAATGATGTTCAATAAGATGTACTTGTGTTTACTCACTGTTTATTCAGTTAAACTGTAGGCCTACATAAGCTCCAAACAGCCATTTTTTAAGACCTTAATCCGACTAAAGTCATAACTGAACTAAACAGAAATGGAATTAAGACGTGGAGTATGCAGATATTAGTGGCAATACTGAAGTAAACACCGCAATCAAACTATTACTGCCATGTAGGACTTTTCCATATTTTCCGACAAGATCCACACACCTGGCTGTCAGTAAAGGATCACGCACGCACGCACGCACGCACGCACGCGCGCATGTGTGTGTGTGTATATATATATATATATATATATATATATATATATATATATATATATATATATATATTAGTGGTGGTCCGTTATCGGCGTTAGTGCTGCGTTAACACGAGACTCTTATCGCGCAATAAAAAAATACCGCCATTAATCTATTCTCAAAGTTGGGTGAGAGCTGGGTCTTTTCTACGCAAGCTATGATGACTTTCACCTTGATAGTTTAGCGCGGATGTATACCTGACCGGTGAGCCGTCTGGGAAAGAAGTGCCCTTCTGAATCAAATCAGCAGGATGCCTGACTCTAACTGCAGTTGAGCAGATTCACTTTAACTCACGAACATTTAATTCATGCCTTCGTGACAAACTGGGGTACTAGACGCAAATAAATGAGTAAGGACAGGTGAGAGTGTTATGGAATTTAATAACGCACGCCAAATGAGAAGAAAAAGAAACTTCCGCATTTCGCGATGTGTGTGTGTGTGTGTGTGTATGTGTGTGTTTTTGTGTGTGTCTCTGTGTGTCTGTGCGGTCCTTTACTGACAGCCGCCTGTGTGGATCTTGTGGGAAAATATGGCGAAAAGTCCTACATGACGGGAATAGATTGTCAGTATTGCCACTAATATCTGCATACTCCACGTCTTAATTTCATTTCTGTTTAGTTCAGTTATGACTTTAGTCGCATTAAGTAATCAAATATCGCTGTTTACATGGTGACTCTTAATCAGAGTATTGTTTTAATCATATTAAAATCGTATTAAAGTATTGTTGCCCATGTAAACATACTCAATGCTTGACACCGTCAGGGCTCTGTGAACTTGCCTTTGCGAAGCAGCATTTTCTGTATGTGCGTACATCAAAAGCAAGTATGAAATCAGTGTTTGGAGCTTATGTAGGCCTACAGTTCAACATTCATGTTTAACTGAATAAACAGTGAGTAAACACAAGTACATCTTATTGAACATCATTTATTTTCATCAC